>PVKP010006019.1:0-85695 GCA_004027715.1 Plecturocebus donacophilus | reverse complement strand
AAAAAAAAAAAAAAAAAAAAAAAAAAAAAAAGATAACACAAAGCACAGAAAAGCCAATCTCAGCCCTATCAGCATGAGGCCTTTGGTTAAGATTCTTGCCAAAGCTGAAGAATTCAAGCCCTCAAATGTATTTTCAAGAACCAGTCATTTTATTTCTCCCCTAGGATCACAGACCTTCCCAAGCCCATGAGGTGCCTGTGAAACTCCACATATGGGAACTATATTTTTAGGAAAGGGGCCAAGGTGTCAGAGGCTATGTATCACAAGAACAGCCCCTTCTTTCTCTTTTACTAACACAGTTCCGCTTTCCCTAGTTTCTAGCAGCAGTTATTTCCAAGCCTTTATGTTCTCAGACAAGTTTCAACACTGCCTTTCCCCTCAGAGTCATCACCAAAATAAATTCTAAAAAAATTCCAGTGCGCCCTTCACTTTTTCAGTATTCCCTCTCCTGCTGAACCCAGGTGTTCTCTGGTTTGAAGGCTGCCCGCTATACAACCTGCTGTATAATTCAGAACCTGGTGCACTTCCCAGGCACACCAGTAGTCTTAAATTTGTACTACAGCAAAAGCTTCAAGGCTTAATCAGTTACAGATCAAATATTTTAAAATGAGGATTAATCTCATCACCGCAGCTCAACAGATTCATTTAGTGTTAATAAATAAACTTCAAACTTCCTGCAGACACTGAAAAGTACATTCCCAATTTGCCTGGTTCCCAATAGAGAGGACACAGAGAGCTCCACTGATATTCCAGAGCTGCACTTCCCAAGTATTCACGTAGTGGGCTCTGCTGTATCCTGTAAAAGAATCAGAAATTAGAGAAAGAGAACATTCTGACCAGACGCTCTCTGATCTCCCCAACAAAACTTCAGCCACTACGTCAGTCTCAATCATAATGTGTGGGCACTGAGATTCATGAGGCCAAATGAAAATAAAATTATGATATTCACTTACATGGGTGTTGGAAGGGTGGATGAAAAGCTCCATATGTTTGGAGTTTCAAGTATAATTTGAAACAGCAACATATCAGTCTTAAAAACAGAATCCCCCTGGCCTCTAAATTTCAAGAATAGAAGAAGATGCTTGCCTAGAATAAATCAATTTGGAAAGCTGCAGTCATTAGTCTCAAAGTAATTTCTGCCAAAGTATAAAAGGTGATTTTAAAATGGGAGGAAAATGCCAGAAAAATACAACTTGAAAGTTTTATTAAGAGTACATTATAGAACACAGATAAAAATTATTTATTAGAAAACTTGTGAAGAATACACAGAAAAAACTCAGATGAATTCAAAAAACAGGGCAGCACAATGAATTCAGTGGTATATTAAAAGCAAAACCAAAAAATAAACCCATCACAAACCAAGTAGGGCTTACTTCAAAAATTCTAGGATCCATCTAATGAGGTGGCTTATTACAGGATCAGAGTGGCACATGTACCTCTAGCTTATGAATTTCAACAATGTAAGCTAAAAACAAGACAAAATAAAACAACAACAGTAACAAAATTGATAACAACTGTCTTTGATAAGGGATGGCTCTAGAATATAAGCCAACCACTTCATATGGGTTCAACCAAAGAAACAATATTCTGTTCCAATAGGAAAAAAAAAAAAAACTGGGCTGAGCTGCTCTTACTGAGAAATGCTAGAGCACAAACAGGGATGATTTAATGGATTTTCAAAGATAATTACAGCAGGACTCAATTTTCACCTTGTTTAACAACTTTAAATTTCCCTATATATGCCAATAGTTTAGAGGAGAAAAACCACATGGTCATCTCAGCAAAGAATGTAAAGAAAGCATTTGATAAATTGAGTGTAAATTTTTGACAAGCTTTTAGTAAACCACAAAGGCTATTTGTAGCATTATGTTTAACAGTAAATTTTGGGAAAACCCAAATATACATCCACATGAGAACAATTGCAAAATTATGGTATATCTATAACAGAGAAATTCTATATAACCATTAAGAAGAAATGAGACTTACGCACTCACACATGATAAGGATGAGGATAGATGCAAACTGAAGGACAGAATGAAAACTTTAATCACATCTTTATGAAAGTCATGACATGTGCACACACGTGTCTCTCTTTAAACAGCATGAAAATACATACAGCAAATAATCATGGTTGCAATAATCCTGGTTAACTCCAAGAAAAGTAATTGGAGCAGGGGCTTTTGCTTTATAAATTTCAGAATTCTCAGATTTTTTTAATCAAACATACTGTTTTTGTAATTAAAAAAATAAATCTGGAGATAAGGGAGAAAAACACTTCAATTAAAAACACAGAATTGGACCAGGCCAGAGAGGTCATCTAGGAAAGGCAGTGTTCACCATCTCCATCAAGGGAGAAGATACTCCTTTTATTCAGACTCGGGAAGGAGGTGGCAGAGTTTGCGGGTAAGCCAGTTGATTGTTATACAACCTGAGCAGTGATAAAAATTCTACCTTTTATCTACCCCTTCTTCTCATTCTCAACTCAAGGCCCAATCCTTTTGTTCTTTCCTCAAGAGCTATAGAAAACAGACGGTTGCACCATCCTTTGAATTTGTAAATGAATCACACAAAATCAACAGTGTTTTTCTGGAGGGACACTATTGTGTTCAACAATACAGAATGACATATGCCAGTCTGCTCTCAGCATACAAACACACCAGACTCCATTATTAATGAGCTATTCAAAGGGATTTTCTCAGATGTACCTAATTTAATTCAACAATTATTAATTCAATGACTCCCATGCTCTTGGTATTTTATTATGAGCTATGCAGGACCCTTTGGAAATTTAAAATGTTATGGTGGTCAGGGAGATACATGATGAGAAAGAGATCAACAATTCAGGGTAGTTTAAGGTTAACTAGGAGAATGTGCAGACATTCTTATTTTTGAAGCACTGTGAAAATCTTTACAGTTGAGACTAGGTTAAATAAGTTGAGGAGATAAAAATTCAGGCTTTTTTTTTTTTCTTTTTACTTTTCATTTTCTATTTCTAAACGTTATTTTGTATTTTTGTTTGTTTACCAAGAAATATTTTGGGTGGGGATTTTTACTGTTGGCCAGCAAGGGTCAAGGCAGAGGTATAGAGCAAGGTGGGGACAGGAGGACTAAGAGGCTTCCGCAATCACTAAGGCACTAACAACAGAGGCTGGGTTGAGGGTAGGAGCAGAGTGATGTCAAAGACTTGAACTGGCTCAATGACACACCAGCAAGGTTTGGGTCTCAGTGACCAAAGGGGATTTTCAGGTAACTGACGGAGGCAATGAAGAAGAATGTTGGATTTGAACAGGGGCTTAAGGTAACAGGGAAGAATCTCAGCACATGGAAACAGGAAGGTAGTTTTAAAAGTCAACACTGGACCCAGACTTAGGATTTAGGGAGACAGAATTATCACTTCGAGTTCCTTCACTCTCCACATCTCACAGCTATGTGCAGTTACTATGGGAGCTTGGTGGCAATTTCTGTACTTTCTCCCACCCTTTCGCATCCACGTCAAAGGTCAAACTCTTCATATGCCAAGAGAGACACCTCGAGCGAACCCCAATCCACAAAGGAATGTTCTAAATCAGTGGACGTGCTGTGCACAAAGACAAAAATCCAACACCATATTAATCATTGACAGGTTGTATTTCTTTTCCCTTAAAAAATTAGCTGCTTATAGAGCAAAATGAGAGCTGCACTGCATTTTCCTTAATTATCTACTCTGCAAACCAAGAAATTAAATCAAGCTTTGTTGCTAACAAAACAAAAGAGCTACTTGATATCAAGTAAAAACACAAGGGGATTAGGGGGAAACATATACACACACATGTCCACTGGCCCTGAGTGGAGGGAACAGATCATGTCAGGCAATAGGTAGCCGGCACTTCCTCAAGCCCACTCTACACTCTTGGAAGCAGACTCCTATCCGATTAACTGACACTAAGCCACAGCTTGCCTCACTAAGAACAGGAAGCCCAGAGCCATCCTTTCTTCTCTTTCCTTTTGCTCATCAGCACTGCTCTTTTCAAATTTTGTCAGCCTGTTGTGTTCACACTCCTTGAACAAGAAAACTGTCATTTGGCGTGACATCTCTCTCCTACCCAGGAACTCAACAGGCTCCTGAAAACCTGCGAAATTCCACACATACTCATTCTGTGAATTTTGAAAATCTCTTACTCATTTTAATATATCCTTCTATGACGGTGATTTTCTATCCGCATTGACACCCAAATGAATAATTAAGAATCAGCCCATCTTCCAACTTGAATAATGAGCGTAAATGGTGACAGAATCCTTTCTTACTTCCGTGTTCCACTTGTTCAGGTTTTCCTCCTCAATCATGTTGTTTAATTTCTCGTCAGCTAAGCATATCTTTGGACTAACAAAGCAATTTTCCTCTACACTGTGTCAATTCTGCAGTGAAGGTTTTCTGTTTACCTACCTACTTCTTTAGCTCAAAAATAAACAAATAAAAACAAAATAAAATAAATATCTTATACTCAATTCTCCCAAGTACTCTTCATTTTCATTGTGTTTGATATATGAATCCCATACAGTGAGATGGGTCTTAAAATCCAGCACTCAGTGACTATGTCATCTCAGGAGCATCCTTTTACAGGCAGCCATGGTGATAAGAGCTGTAGCTGACATTACCTAAGGATTCTTTCATAAATCTCACCACTTCCTTAACTGCATTCTCATTACTTAATTAAAGATGCCCTGGGGCCAGGCATGGTGGCTCACACTTGTAATCCCAGCACTTTGGGAGGCTGAGGCACCAGAATACCTTGAACCCAGGAGGCAGAGGCTGCAGTTAGCCAAGATCATGCCACTGCACTCCAGCCTAGGTGGCAGAGCAAGACTCTGCCTCAGAAAAAAAAAAAAAAAGAAAGAAAGAAAAAAAAATGTCCTTGGAAAGAAAGGTCATCAAGAAAAAAGAATGGGAGTCCAAGGCACAGAACCAAATACAGGGAGCATCCTCAGGAGCTTCTGCATGCTGCCTGTGATTCAAGGCCCACAATTCTTGGTCAGCAGTTTTCAAACCCACTATATTCAAACAGGGGTGTGGGAAAATGTCACCAAAAATTGTGTTAATAATTGTTGCTGGTTTGCACATTATTTTTTTTATCCTATAAACTAGAATAAATCTAGGGCATGTTTATGTAAAACAGTACTCTGTCTTGCATACCAATATGGCCTAGTTTCCATGAAGCTGGCTTGGGTGGTAGCAAAGGCTAGGACTACTGTAGGACCAGGGTCAGGCTTACTTCTTAAGCAGGATGAAGGCATGCAGAGTTCTTACTTAGAAGGTAGAAAGATTAGCACTCTCTCCCTTTGATGCCAAAGGTTTTTCCCTTCTAAGTATGGAGACAAGAAAGCTGGGACAGCATCCTATAGACAAAGGCCTTACGTCTCTCATTTTTTCTTTGTACATTTTATATTCTTCCATAACATTAGGTAGTACAGTTCTAGCATCTTTCTTGGATTCCAGTGCCCTACCCTCTCCTCACCTCAGCCTAGACCCACCAAGGGACAGCAGCCCTGAGCAGGTCTTCACCAAGTTACAAGGTATCATCTCTTGCAGGTCATTCATTCCTTCCTTTTGATCTGTCTCTGACTTGAGTATAATAAGAATATGGTGACCATACCATTTATCATTCAAACAGGGGCACTCTTGTGAAGGAGGGCTTATTGACTGATCAATTGATTGGCATATTTATTTAGAGACAGTCTCTTGCTCTTTTGCCCAGGCTGGAGAGCAGTAGTACAATCATAGCTCACAGCATCTTCAACCTTCTGGGTTCAAGTCATCCTCCTACCTTAGTCTCCTAAACAGCTGGGACTACAAGCGCACACCACCACATCTGGTTAATTTTTATTTTTTAATTTTTAGTAGAGACAAGGTCTTGCTATGTTGTCCAGGCTGGTCTTGAACTTCTGGGCTCAAGTGATCCTCTGGCTTCAGCCTTCCAAAGTGTTAGGATTACAGGAGTGAGCCACAACACCTGGCCTGAGCCATCATGCCCAGCCAGCACTTGAAATAATACAATCATGATGTAATATGCTATTTTCAAAATATTAAAATTATAATAATGATAGCAATTATGGGACAACCAGGCATACATACTAGAAT
Organism: Plecturocebus donacophilus; assembly: GCA_004027715.1. Taxonomy (NCBI): domain Eukaryota; kingdom Metazoa; phylum Chordata; class Mammalia; order Primates; family Pitheciidae; genus Plecturocebus; species Plecturocebus donacophilus. The sequence goes on along the minus strand of PVKP010006019.1, from coordinate 79,580 downwards.
TATCCTCCCAGGCAAGTCAAAAATACATAGTGTGAGTTTTTCTCACAATGGGATGGAAAGATTCAGTATGTTAGTTTGGGCATTGGGGAAGATGAAGAATCAATTTTGGCCTTCTTGAGTTTTTAAGCCATTCAGCAAAGGAGTTCTCCATGAGTCCACAGATCCAGACCTACTTAATCAAGATCTGCAGTAGGGCTTAGGGACAAAGCACCTACATTCTCGTACTTTGATTTATCATCTGTGCATTAATGTCTCAGGGACTTTGAAAATAGGGCTTAGGTACTATTTGGTCTACCAGCTAAAATGCCATTATAATTACTTAAGAGCAGCCATTTCATTATTTATAACACTAAGAATAATTCTAAATCCTTTCTCCCAGAATTTATTCCCTCTCTCTTTCAAAGAGCTGGGTCTCATTTATAGACAACAATCTAGAAACATCTGCCCCAGTTAAGCTATATCCATAATTCCATTTCTCACTAGAGTCCCTGGAAAGTAACAAAGCACCTATATGACACTGAAAAATGAAATCCTTATTTTATTCTATCATTATTTTAGAATGTGAGTTAAATCATTTTTCACTCTAAATAAACCACCCAAACATTTTTAAGAAAAAAAGTAATTCATATGTTTATATATCCAACTGGGACAGACATTACAATTTACACTATCATTTTGCTGTCACATTGTTTGGAAACATTTTCCAGAGAAGATAACCCCTGAAAACTTTCTGTTTAAACAACTACTAGCAGACCCTCTGCACTTCTATTTATGTTCAAGTTTACTAAGACTCGGTACAAAGCCATTCTGCTTTTGAACAAAGCACTCATAAAGAACAAGTACTTTCCACAACTTCATCCGTATTCTCAATCATACAGATAATTTGAACAAAATAAAAAGAACTTAAAAATTAGATGCCCGAGCGAGTAGATGATACAAAAGCAGAATAAGTTTACAGTAATATGTTTAATAAGAGTTGCTTTTCTGTTATTTTTTGTCTTTTTGCAATTAAGAGATGAGGTCTCACTAGGTTGCCCAGACTGGTCTTGAACTTGTGATCTCAAGCTATCCTCTCACCTCAGCCTCCTGAATAGCTAGGATTACACGCATATGCTACTTCATCCAGCTGAGTTTGGCAGGCTTAAGTGGGCATAAATAACATCATTCGCATCCACAATTTTAATTTCTAGGGTTAGCTTTTAGGGTACTCAGAGGAAAAAAGAAAAAAATTCCCTGGAAAAAAGGAATTTATTTCCTTTAGTAAAACAAAACACCCTCTGGAAAGAAACCTAGAAAATGAATCCAAGATTAAAAATTAGCATCACAGGTGGGCATGCAAAGCCAGAAAAGGAGACCCATTGACAACAAGCAGCTCAGCCCTAGACTAGCTAAAATGCTCCTTACAATGAAAGAAGTGGGAAGAATCACTCTACCCAATTTTAAAGCTCATCATATAACTATAGTAATCAAGACTGTGGTACTGGCAGAGGGAAAGAGAACTAGATCAAGGGAAGAAGAATATAGAACACAGAAATAGACTTAAAATATGCCCAACTGATTACTGATGAAAGTACAAAAAGCATTCAATGAAGGAAGGATATAGTCTTTCAACAAATAGTGCTAGAGCAAGTGACCATCCATAGGCCAAGAAATTACCATTGACCTGCTTCTCATACCTTACTTTATAAGTCAAGTGTGACTTTCATCTCTCACAAAATTTACTTAGCATGTATCATGCACTTACATATGAAATGTAAAACTATACAACTTTTAGGAAAACTGAAAAAATCTTTAGGATACATAGCCACAGAAAAAGTTACTAGGCATGACACCAAAAGCATGATCTACTCAAGGAAAACTGAATCTAATCAAAATCTAAAACTTTCACTCTGTCAAAGCCGACATGAAGAGAATGAAAAAGAAAGCTAACAGGCAGAGCACAGAGGATTTTCAGGGCAGTGAAAATACGGTATAGGGCAGTGGTCCCCAAGGTTATTGGCACCAGAGACCAGTTTTTCGTGGAAGACAATTTTTCCACGATGGGGAGATGAGAGGGGGTGGTTTCAGGATGAAACTGTTCCACCTCAGATTATTAGGCATTAGTCAGATTCTCATAAAGAGTGCACATCCTAGATCCTCCACATGCACAATTCACAATAAGGTTCACACTTGTATGAGAATCTAATTGCAATGCTGACCTGACAGAAGGCAGAGCTCAGGGAGTAACGCTTACTTAATGCTGTTCACCACCAGCTGTGCAGCCCAGTTACTAATAGGCCACAGTCCACTACCAGTACCAGTTATTGTAGTTGTTTCTTTAAATTAAATTTTCCTTTTTCTGGGATAAATGTCCAAGAGTACAATTGTTGGCTGAATATTTAGGGTTTTAAAATTATTATTATTTTTATTTGAGACAGTCTTTGTTGCCCAAGCTGGAATGCAGTGGTGTGATCACAGCTCACTGTAGCCTCAAATTTCTGGGCTCAAGCAATCCTCCTGCCTCAGCCTCCTGGGTAGCTGGGACTACAGGTGTACACCATCCAGTACTGGTCTGTAGCCTGGGGGTTGGGGACCCCTAGTATATGATATTACAATGTTGGATACATGTCATTATAAATTATGTATAGAGCTATGTCACTAAGAGGTAGTCCTAATGTACACAATGGATTTTGGGTGATAATGATGTGTCAGTGCAGGTTCGCCAACTGTAATGAAAGCATCACTCTGATGAGGGATGTTGATAATGGGGGCTGTGCATGTATGGGGGCAGGGAGTATATGGGACAACTATAGACATGTCTCTCAATTTTGCTGTGAACCTAAAACTGCCCTAAAAAAAAATAAAATCTTAAAAGAAAAACATAAGACAAGCTATAGGCTGAGAGAAAATATAAGCAGATCACATAGGTGACAAAGAACAAGTATCTAGGACATATAAAGAATTCTCCAAAGTCAACACTGAAAAAATAAACAAATTAGAAAATGGGCAAAAGATCTGAAAAGACAACTGACTGAATAGGATATATATATGGCAAGCACATGAAAACATGCTCAACATCATTCGGCATTAGGAAAATGCAAATTTAAACAACGATGAGAGCATTTCACACCTATCAGAATGGATGAAATAAAAATAGTGATGCCACAAAATGCTGACAAGGATATGAAAAATCTGGATTACACTCATATACTGCTGGTGAGATGTAAAATAGTATAGCTACATAAGAAAACTCATACTCATGTAACTACAGCACTTTGGGAGGCCAAGGAAGGAGAATCACTTGAGCCCAGGAGTTTGAGACCAGCATGGGCAACTGGAGAGATCCCATCTCTACAAAAAAAATTTTTTTTTAATTATCCAGGATGGATGGCATACACCTGTAGTCCCATCTACTAAGGAGGCTGAGGCGGGAGGATTGCTTGAGCCCCAAAATTTAAGGCTACAGTGAGCTATAATCACACCTCTACATTCCAGCCTGGACAACAGAGACTCTGTCTCAAATAAAAACAAAAATAAACCCTACATATTCAACCAACAATTGTACCCTTGGACATTCTTCCCAGAAAAAAGGAAAATTTAAATTAAAAAATAGAACTACAACCACCACCTGTATGCAAGTGCTCACAACAGCTTTATCTGTAATAGCTAAAAACTAGAATCAGCCAAGATGTCCTTCAACAACAGGTAAGTGGTAGAACTGTGGAAGACAGAGATCATGAAATACTACTCGGCAATAAAAATTATACATTCCGTTAATATAAAATGTCTGAAATGATCAAGTTCCAGAAATTGAAGACAGATTTGTACTTGTCAGGAGTTTGAAAGTGGCCAGGGGAGAGATGCGTGCAGCTACAAAAGGGATCTCGGTGGTATTAGCACTATTCCGTATCTTGACTGTGGTGGTAGACACACGAACCTACATGCATGATAAAATTGCATACATCTAAATACATACATACGCACAAATGCATATAAGCAAAACTGGGGAAATCTGACTACACTTGTTAGGATTTTTTTTTGTTTTTATTTTTTGAGATAGAGTCCTCTGTCGCCCAGGCAAGAGTACAGTAATGCAATCTCATCTCACTGTAGTCTCACCCTCCCAAGCACAATCCACTGACCTCAGCTTCTCAAGTATTTGGGACCACAGGTGCACACTACCATACCTGGCTAATTTTTTTGTATTTTTTAGTAGAGATGGGGTTTTGCTATGTTGCTCAGGCTGGTCTCGAGTTCCTGGGCTCAAGTAATCAACCAGCCTCAGCCTTCCAAAGTACTAGGATTACAGGCATGAACCATCATGTTCAATCTGGTAGGCTGTATTAAAGTCAATTTCCTGATTGCAATACTATACCATAGTTTTAGAAAATTAACCACTGGAGGAAACCAAGCTAAATGTAGAAGGGTTCTCACGGTATTATTTCATAAAACTGCATATGAATCCACAATTACCTCAAAATTTTCCATTAATAACAAGTGCTGAAAATGAGTATCATTAAGACACATACTTCATAACAGAAGTGAAAATACCAGCATACAAAAATAGTGACACTATTCTAATTTTGTTAAAATGTGAGCACATGCTTATATATTTCTTCATTAAAAAAAGATTGGAAGAAAAATCTCATTAATAGTTGTCATTTCTGGGTGGTAGTATTACACATATGCTTATTTGCATTTTAACTTTTTCCTCAAATTTTAAATTTATTTTTCAAACAGTCTCTAATGAATATATCATTTTCATATTCGTGTTACAAAAATGCTTGATATCAAAAGCAGAAAAATTCATCTCATATATATTTGGAATTACACACAATATCAAAGAATGTTGCTTGTCTGGAGACTAAAATGTTTTCAGTTAAGAGACTATCTGAGGTGATCATGTGAATTTAGAAGTAGCAAATAAATACATCCTTCGATTCAACTAATAAAACTCACCCTACATATTGCTATTTTCATTCGATCACTTCTATCAGTTTCTGTTTTGGTAAAAATAAGGCTTTCAGGAAAACTACAAAGTACAAGTGAACTTCAGAGGATTATGTTGCTCTGAATAAATGCTTTCTCGCCTTTCCAGTGCTGGAAGAATGCCAGTGGTCTCTGACACTCAAGGGCTACAGAGAGACAGAAATTAAGCTAGAAAAACACAATTCAGTCTGTGGTTACTAGGAAGTTAGACAGTTTTTTTCCCCAAAATAATATCCATTTGCTTCAGATTCTTCACAGGCCTCCACTTAACACCCTCTTGCAGCATAGTGCAAAACAAATCTGTCAGCTGCAAATATGGCCATAGAAACTTTTTTACCAATTACTAGGGAAACAAAGTGAACAGCAGAGAAAACACCTCCGGAAAGACTGTACGGCTCTGCACTCATGTTCTGTGCAGTAACTGTGGCTCTCTACTTGATTTTCTTTGGCCCCTGGCTCATGGGACAATTTGCTTGAACAAACTAGGAGCAGTCATATCACACCTCTAAGTCATCTTATGGCCTGTTCCTTCATTGGCCTCTGGGTTCAGGGGTTCTCTACAGACGGTATCTCTCCTATGGGCACCTTGGAAATCTGTAGGGGTGTTTTCTAAACACAGAGAGGAAGGGGATTATGGCAGCAACTGGAAGCAGAAACTGGGATTTGGTAGGCAGAATCTCTCAATGAATTGTGCTGTGGCATGCATGACTTCTGACTGTCTCCATGGACAGTAAAGGAAATGCCAAGCATCTGAGCCAAGAATGTTCCTTCATTTCACATAAAAATAAATGCACAGTATGTTTTTTATAGTTTTAATACACACCACATGCTAAACCATGCAAATTTAGAGGAAACTGTTACTTTGTTTTCTTTGTAACCTTACTAAGGGTTATCATTTCAGAATATTGAATCACCAACAGCAAGGTCATTTCTGGTTTACAGGAGCCCATTTGATGCATCTGTAGCAGTAATGTTTATAGCTGAAACATTCACTGTGATTCTATGTATAGGTGCAAGCATCTGACTACTTCATTAAGTCCTAAAAAGTCTTGCTATTCAAAATGTGGTCACAGAACAGCAGTACTGACATTACTTGGGAGTTGATTAGAAATGAAGACTCTCCAGGCATGGTGGCATGCACCTGAAATCCAAGGTACCTTGAGAGGCTGAGCCAAGAGGGTTGCATGGGCCCAGGAGTTTAAGACCAGCCTGAATAACATAGCAAGACCCTGTCTCAAGATGGTAAAAGGGAAAAGGGCAGAGGGGAGGTGGGGAGGGGTGATTGATGTGGCCTCCATTGTTTGAGATTTAAGGCAACATGAGAGGTGACAAAGGTCGTGGTTGTGGTGGACACTTTGGCTCCAGAAGAGACCCAGGAGGAGAGTTCAGGCCCTTTGTACCACATATCCCATTTGATTGCTATTTGTGTGAAATGGCTTTCCCTTGGGTCAAGCCAACATCTGATGCAACTTCCTTCAGTGAAGCCTGCTGAAGAGAAATCCGAACCCAGCTCCTGATTCTGCTGAGCAGGACTCTCACGTTCCCCTGGCAACAAAAATAAACAACGTGATTGATAATTTGACTGTGGCTCCAGAGACACGTGAAGTGCAGATTGAAGAAGTTGGACGCGTGGGCTCCTATAAAAAGAGAACAATTGCTACAGGCCATAATGCAGCTGCCCCTTTGGTAATACGAAAGATTCTGCCAACATTAGAAGCTGTTGCTGTCCTGGGAAACAAAGTCATGGGAAGCCTGAAAGCATAGGATCCTTCTGAAGTTTTGGTTTTTTTTTTTTTTTTGAGAGGGAATTTCACTCTTGTTACCCAGGCTGGAGTGCAATGGCGCAATCTCGACTCACCGCAACCTCCGCCTCCTGGGTTCAAGCAATTCTTCTGCCTCAGCCTTCCGAGTAGTGGGACTACAGGCACACACCACCATGCTCAGCTAATTTTTGTATTTTTTAGTAGAGACAGCGTTTCACCATGTTTACCAGGATGGTCTCTATCTATTGATCTCGTGATTCACCTGCCTTGGCCTCCCAAAGTGCTGGGCTTATAGGTGTGAGCCACCGCGCCCAGCCCCTTCTGAAGTTTTGACCACACTGACCAACAAAACTGGCTTTGAAATCAGTTCCTCTGATGCTACAGTAAAGATTCTCAACACAACGATGCCACCCAATCTTCCAAAACTGGACCCAGAACTCCATTTGGATATCAAGGTATTACACAACGCCTTAGCAGCCATACAACATGCCCACTGGTTCAAGGAAAATGCTTCTCAGTCCACAGTTAAAGTTCTCATCAGACCACTGAAGGACTTCAGGGTTCTATTCCCTGGCTTTGAGCCTCTCACACCCTGGATCCTAGACCTACTAGGTCATAATGCTGTGATAATCCCAACAGACAGCCTTTGGCCCTAAATATTGCACACAGGTGTTGCCTGCAGATTCTGGCTGCAGGACTGTTCCTGCCAGGGTCTGTGGGCATCAGTGACCTCTATGACAGTGGCAACTTCAGAGGACACATAGTCATGACCCTATGACAGTAGGACACAGTTGGCTATATAACTCAGACTCTGGTCCTAATCCTTTCACATGGTGGCTTTAGAAGATCCTTGGCTAGGAGGGTGATGCCAACCATCTTGCTTCTGAAATATCTACCTGGGATGGAGTGATAGTAACACCTTCAGAAAAGGCTTAGAGAGGCCACCTGAGACAAAGGAAAGAGAGGAAGAAGAGAAGACAGAAGAACCACCTCAAGGAGAGAAAGAAGAAAGCATGGAAACTCAAGAGTGACCTTCCTTTCACTCTCTTTCCTACCCAAAGGGGAAGAAGGGAGCTTAAGTTAGCTGCTACTGGGCTTTATATGGTGGCATACGTTTCCATGGGGTAGGGAAGATAGCAGGAAGGGAAATAAACTCTATAGAAGTGTCAATCCACTGGGTTTTGACATTGGCTTAGCAGCCAATATCAAATGTTGGTATCCTCCTTCATTACAGATGGATGGCACTATTACCTATGCTATCTATCTATAAGGAAGAGGATACCAACATATTTTCCTAATATTCTAAATCCCCACCTCCTGAAAACCCCTCTCTTAACTAATACTTTGCTGTCGAAATGCTGTGAACTGTTAAGTGTGTAGAAGTTTTTTTTCTAAAAAAAATACTTCCAATAGGGGGAAAAGAAAAGACAGAAAGAAATGCAGAATCTCAGGCCCCCACACTGGAGCTGCTGAATCAGAATCTGCATTTTAACGAGATCCCCAGGAGAAGCTCGGTTCTAGTGAACTTGCACCCAAGAATGTATTACACATACTGCAATACACATCATTCATTATAAGTTACTTTCCTTTCATTTTTATTTTCTATAGACACTACTTGGGTCACTAAATAATTTCTTAAATTAGGTATACTAATAGGATGCATTATCTGTTCATCTCCTGTTAGGATAATAAAGGGAACACATTAAAAAATATTTGTTACAAATCAGAGAGGCACTGACTTCAGAGCTAGTGAGGAAGAAACTATCGACACTGCCAGCTCTGTACCTTTCTTTTTCTACACTATCTGTAGCTCTAGAAAAATAGGCTGCAAGAGAAGCAAATGTAAATTTTCCTCAACTATGATTTTTGTGACCCAAATTGTCCTCACTGAGGCAATGTGATGTTCGGTCACTAAAACGTTGCACCTAATGCAACTTGACACTCACAAATGGAAACATGTGGAAACACATAATCCCTCTTCAGATATCAATGCCTTCAACAGAAAACAAATGTTCCAGGAGCACTTCCCTTGAACAGTCTTTTTACTTGATAAAGCATTCCACCTTACTGCCTCTCACAAGGAAATATGCCTTTGCTTTTATCAGATAAAGTTTTGTTTTGAACCAAAATAAAAATAAGATTGGATTTTCCCAGGATACAATAAAACAGACCTGGGTTCCATGTTACTAACTGCCCAATTCTACCAAAGTGTCCCACCAGTAGCTCAAATGCATTTCACCTTCAAATCCACACTCAGCATCTTCTTTCCCAAATCCATATTTTGTCCTTTGCTCCCTATTTCAGTTAATGATCCAAAGTAAATAAAAATAAAAAAAAAAACAATCTCCCAGTTCTACAATAATAAAATATCCTTCAGAATTAACCATGTGCCAGGTCACAGTGACACCAAAACAAAAGACACATCATCCCCCTGGTAGAGAAGCCCACAGACAAGGAAAACTCCTGATCTGGTTACAGTTACATGGCCTGGAATATTTAAAGTTGTCTTAAAATCCTCCCTCTCAATTGCTTCCTATAGTGGAATGTCAGGACCTGTTAACTTGATTTTTGTGCCAAGTGTCCATTACTCACTCCATCAGCACCTAGTCATCTAACTAACCTAATTAGCTGTAGCTTAACTAAATATAAGGTCAATTAACTGAAATCTTTTTAATTCAACTCATCGGAAAAAAGGTTTTTCACAAGCCAGCAAGCTAAGGGCAACTATATGAGATACCTGTCATTTTTACCTGCTAGGCTTACATTTCTGCTGCTTCTGGCCACAGCGCCTCTATTTTCTTCTGGGGATCTGTATCTCTCTCATGACCCTTCCCTGGCTCAGCATATGTTGTTTCACTGAGGTTGACTCTACTCCTTGGCACAAGAGCGGTACACAATCCAGCTTTGCCTACCAAGCAATAGGAGGGGTTGGAAGGAAAAGACTCACTGGGCCCAAAGCAGCCAATGAGATTTAAATCAGGGACTTTGTCAGAAGGATAGAAAACAAAGATTTAATTTCCACTGCAAATGTAGAGTAGACTACATGAAGTCCATTTGCTTATACAGTCAAATATATTCCTTGAGGATCAAATGAATACAGAGGAAGAGAAAAACCAAGAGACAGAGAAGGGCTGAGTCCTGGTGACACACTCTTAGCTTAAAAACCCTCTCCTGACACACTGTCACATTGTTACTGCTGTAGCCAGTTGGAGTTGGCTTTCTGACACTTTCAAAGAAACTCTTAACAGAAATGTTTTAAAATGCTTTTTTAAAAAAAATTGCTAAATTTTGAAAAACAGCACTAGATATACAACTTTTTTTTTTTTTTTTTTTTTTTTGAGACAGAGTCTTACTCTGTCACTCAGGCTGGAGTGCAGTGTCACAATCTCAGTTCCCCACAACTTCCACCTCCTGGGTTCAAGTGATTCTCGGGCCTCAGTCTCCTGAGTAGCTAGGACTACAGGTACATGCCACCATGCCCGGCTCATTTTTTGTATTTTTCTTTTTCTTTTTTTTTTTAAGTAGTGATGGGGTTTCACCACATTGGCCAGGCTGATCACAAACTCCTGACCTCAAGTGATTCCCCTGCCTTAGCCTCCCAAAGTGCTGGGATTATAGGCATGAGCCACTGCACCCAGCCTAGATCTAAAACATTTTAACCACTATAACAGTCTATGTTAAAAATTGATATTTGGAATGATGCCCATGAAATATCATGATATAATACTATGATATATCAGCAGTAAACGAAATGCTGATCAATATGCCCACTAACCAAACTAGCAAAATGTGTACCTAATTTTAGTCCAGAGTGACCATCCTGAGAGTATTCCTTAGGACACTGGTGCCTTAAGAAAAAAGTGGTTTCAGAGCAAACGCTTGTGGCAAAGTCTGCATACCACAGCCCCCTCTTGGAAAGTCAAAATGTATGAAAGTAATAGCAAAAAATGCAATTACTTTTGTACCAATCTAAATACGTTAACACATTAAGGGCTCTGTAATGTTCTGCACTGAGAAATCTGTTATATTATATTATTTTTATTTATTTTCAGCCAGTGTAAACTTTAAGCAGAACATTACGTTCATAAGAACCCTGAACTCAAAGGCCCACCAGCTCCATCTTAAACAAATTCCTATTATTGTTCTCTAGTTGACTGCTGTATTAAGAAAAATGTAAGACCCTTGAATTTCCAAATCTAACAGAATTTAAATCTCACTACCTCAGCATATCCCAAAATAATAATAGTTTCAGAAGTTATACTGTCAGCATCATAGTACATTTACCAATTTTATATTTGAGACTGCAGTGGGTACTTGTGTTTACATCTGAGCAAGAAGAAAAAGGTATGCCTAACTGGACTGAAAACATTCCAGGAAAATAAGTGTTTAAACCAGTTCCAACCTAATTAGCTTCTCACAAAAGCTAAAATCCTGCTTTATGCAACCAAATCGCCATTATTAAATCAAAATCAAAAGTGCTGCAGTTCAGAACATAACAAAATTCAAGTTGGAGCTAATTACTCCAGAGTTGAAATTTAAATATTCTCTATTTGTGATTAAATTACACGACTCTAATCATACTTGAGCTGAATCAAGTATACAAGTATAGGTATATGAGACTTTTTAAAAAAAAATGTGATCTGGACATTCCTAGATCAAATGTTCTAACTTAGGTACAGTCAAACATAGAACTCAAGGAATAAGCATCATTGAGAACTCTCAATGTTAGAACATGCAATACAAATCCGTGTTTTAAATGTTTCAATGGTCAACAAAGATATTGTTTATTCATTCATTCATTCTTGCTTGTTTCCACATATGGACTAATTCATTTAGCAGATATTTACTGATGGCATACTCTGGGTTAAGAACTGTATTAGGTGATGGGGACAGAGCCTCCCCTCATGCTATGGGTGAAACTGTAACTCCCCACCAACCAAACTCGTATGTTGAAGTCCTAGCCCAGAGTCCCTCACAAAAAGACTATGGTGGACTTGACTCACCCTACATAATAGTTTTATACAATTCATATATCCCTGTGAGATAGTTAGTGTCATCATCAACATCATCAACACCACCAATCCCATTTTGTCGATAAGGAGGCTGCTATGGTTTGAATGTATCCCAAAAGTTCATGCATTGGAATCTTATCCCACAGTGTAGCTGTGTTGAAAGGTGGGACTTTTGGCAACTGATTGGATCATGAGGGCTATGTCCGAATGAATGAATGAATGAATGAGTTATGGAGGGAGTGGATTAGTTGTCATGAGACTGAGTCTGTTTAAAACCCAGTTTAGCTGTCTCTTGTGAGCCCCCTTGCCATGTTATGTCCTGTCCTACAAGACAGTCCTCACAAGCAAGAAGGTATTCATCAAAAGTGGCCCTAGACCTTGGCCTTCCCAACCTCCAGAATTGTAAGAATTTTTTTCTTTTTCTTTTTTTTTTTTTTTTGAGACAGGTTCTCACTGTGTTGTCCAGACTGGATTATAATGGCACAATCACGGCTCACAACCTTGACCTCCTGGGCTTAAGTGTCCTCCCACCTCAGCCTCTTGAATAGCTGGGACCATAGGCATGAGCTACCACGCCCAGTTTATTTTTATTTTTAAAAAATTTTTTATATAGATGGGGTCTCCCTATGTTGCCCAGACTTGTCTTGAACGCCTATGTTCAAGAAATCCTCCCGCCTCAGCCTTCCAAAGTGCTGGGATTACAGGTATGAATCACTGTGCCTGGCCACATAATAAATTTCTTGTCCTTATAAATTCTCCAGTCTCAGGGATTCAGTTATAGCAACAGAAAACAGACTAAGACAGAGGCTAAAACTCGAAAAGGTTGAAAAACTTTCCTAAGATCATGTAACCTTTAAATGCAGAGCTAGGACTTGGCCCCTGGTCTATATGGCCCTGGTCCACATTGCCTACAACTAAGTTCCAAGGCAACTGGAGCATAAAATATAGCACAAGAATTGGCCATGTTTCTAAGAAAGCCAAGTGAGATTCTAAAGACACTAGAAACTTGAAGAAGTGAGGGAAATGTCCACAAGCATAATTTCCTGGAGGAGCTTTAATGCCTTATTTGAAATGTCTACTGTCCGCTCACCAAAGTGGAATACAGGTTAGCCTCTTTGGAGAGACCAAAGGTGGCCTCCTCCAAGAAGATCAGCAGGTCTTGAATTTTGACAGGGTATCCATATTCAGAAGTTTTTTTCCTTTTTGAAGGGGCAGTGGAGGGAGATGGAGTATTGCTCTGTCGCCCAGGCTGGAGTGCAGTGGCATGATCTTGGCTCACTGCCAGCTCTACCTCATGGGTTCAAGCAATTCTCCTGCCTCCGCCTCCTGAGCAGCTAGGATTACAGGGGCACACCATCATGCTGGTTGACTTTTTAATTTTAGTAGAGATGGGGTTTCACCATGTTGGCCAAGCTGGTCTCAAACTCCTGACCTCAGGTGATCCACCCACCCCTGTCTCCCAAAGTACTGGGATTACAGGCATGAGCCACCATGCCTGGTCCAGAACACTTTCTTAAAGGAGGACCAAAAAAAAAATGAGTAAAAGATAAAAACAGATAAGTTTTTTTAATCAGCAGAAAATCAATATGATAAAAATGGGGGCTGTAAAATAGAGCCAGATAACAAATTAAACAAACAGAAAACAAGAGGCATTGAGAATCAGACTTCCTACTTCTGGAATATACTCAAACTCCTTTAAAAAAAAGTTCTATCTAAGCCATAGCAGCTGTGGTTATTACTTTTACATAAACACTTCATACATGTCACACATTGCATTAAGCAGTGTGCCTTGAGCAAATCACTTAAACCATGGTTTCCATGCCATGGTTTAATCTATAGGCACAGATTCCACCCTACCTATCTATTGTGGGGACTGACTGAAATGGTGTACATGATGTGCTTTGGAATATGCCTGGCAGGTAGTAAGTGCTAAAAAAATATGAGCTGTTCTCATCACCACCACTCGGGGTTGAACCTTCTAAGGAAGATTTCATCAACTCCATTTTTCAGATCAGTAAACCAAGCCTTAATAAGCCATCCTTAGGGGTCAGAGAACAAAAAGGTCTTTTTCAGGACAATTCTGGCAGCACCAACAGTTGATTCTTGGTGAGCTTCCAGCTCATCTCCAGCCATACCTGGAAATAGCTACAATACGCTGCAAATAGCAGGGGCCCAGACATTTCCCCCTAATTCGTACTCCTGTGACTAACCCTTGAGCTGCACTACTCAAAGCAAGGTCCTCTAATGTAAAATAAAACAAATGTACTAAAAGGCAGAAATCTATTAATTACAACCAAAGACTTCCAAAATAAAATACTGCAATTACTACTCACTACCTGGCTGGCTGTCTCTGAATGGGCTGAGATAATTGGTTTTCTCTATATTTTATTTTTCCTACTGAATTACTTTTTTTGTTTGTATGTATTAGCCACTACCACATTCAGGTACAAAATGTTAAATTTCTTTTGTATATAAGGCTGCTCGTGCTCAAGGGACTATTTAGTAAATTAGATGAGCATTTATTACCAAAAATTATGCAGGCAGGAAAGGGAAGAAGGTCCACAAATTAATCTTATTAATATACAAATGTCAAGTGAAATCCATTCTCTTGTATTCCCCTGAACAATTCACTTCAATAGAGATAACTGATGAGGTGAAAAAAGAGGGTCAGAAAGAACTGAATTCAAGGAAGAAAGACAAAAATGAGAAAATGAGTACAGGAGAAGAGATGTATTTTAGGTGGGAGACTATTGGGACAAAGTTCAGGCCTGATTTAGGCATCATCCCCATTAAATAATGCAGATGTTGCCCATCTTGTCCCAGGGAGCTAAGACTCGCAGTGCTCACTTTATGGAAGCAGACAATAAGGTGACATGTGAACCAGGGGAAAACAGACGGTGGTCCTGGATATCCTCCCCTTCAGTCCTCCTAGCTGCAGGGACCCTGGACCTTGTACTTACTCCCTCTGCTTAGACTGCCTGTTCTCTGTTCTTGAAAGGGCCAACTCCTTATTTTCCAGGTCTTAATCACATCCTTTTACTTCCCAGAACATATGATCTGAAATCATCAAGTTCATTCATTCATGGACTTTTTTTATGCTCAATAGGTATTGTTGAGGGATGAATGAACCTACAGTAGATGCCTCGACCTCTTTTAAGGAGAGATAAGGCAATGGAAAGCCATTTGATATTTGAATTGGGCTGTGTATGGTGGCTCATGCCTGTAATTCCAGCACTTTGGGAGTCCGAGGGGGGCGGACCACAAGGTCAGGAGTTCGAGACCACCCTGGTCAATATGGTGAAACCCTGTCTCTACTAAAAGTAAAAAAATTAGCCGGGCGTGGTAGCAGGCACCTGTAGTCCCAGCTGCTCAGGAGGCTGAGGCAGGAGAATCACCTGAACCCAGGAGGCAGACGTTGCAGTGAGCCAAGTTCACGCCACCGCACTCCAGCCTGGTGACAGACCAGATTCTGTCTCAAAAAAAAAAAAAGATATTTGAATTATTGGAAAAGGAATAAAAGGATTTTCATTTACTGTGCAGATTCCAAGGGCCCTCAGTTCCAGCTGCAGGGTGTGTTGGGAAGTTGTCCCGATCAACATCCAGGCCACCGGGAAAGGCCTCTGTGGTTGATTTGTGATGTCTGCCATGAGTGTAGCCACCAATATGAGTGCTTTACTCACTCTTTACTCATCGTACATCACCTATGATGCTTTTCTGGTTGCTACCCTCCACAAGGAGCCTGAATGACCCTCCCAAAGGTAAAGCAGATACTATCACAGCGGTTCTCAAAACCGTCTAACAGCTCCTCTTTTCACTTAAGATAAAATCCAATGGCCAGTCATCATCCACTTTCCTTCCTACCAAAGGGGTTCCAGCTTGACTGGCATCTTTGCTAGTCTTCAAATACAGTGAACTCATTCCTATCTTAGAAGCATCTTCCTCCATCAGAAACATTCTCCTCCCATAAGTTTCTGCAGGTACCTATTCAACTCTCACTTTATCAAGGAGGCCTTCCCTCCTCACCCTATGTAAAGAAATCCTCCGTCTCCATCACTTTCTGCCATTTCATCCAGCTTTAGTCTTCTTTATAACAACTTCCACTTGAGATACATTTTTTTGACAATCTGTTTCTTCCATTCACCCTTCGTAGCCCCCATCTAATACCTAAACTCCATTAGGAGAAGAATTTTATCCTTTATATTCATGGAGCATCTCTAACAGAACAGTACTGGATACATAAGGAGTCCCCAGTAAATATTTGTTGAATGAATAAATAAATGTATCCATACTTATAATTAAAATGATTAAAGCCATTTTCATCTAAAGAATAGCTTAACTGCCCATGAAAATACATGTCCATGAGCTTCATGTTTTGTTTCCCTCTTGCCAGATACCAGAAACAGAATTTCCTAATATTTGTGGCAAAAAAAACAAATAAACATACACATTTGGATTTTCAACAAAAATTAATAATCTCACCATAACATACATATAATAAAGAAACAAGAATGGGGAAAATCCAAACTCTTATAAAATTTCCCTAAAGCAGTGGTTCTCATAATGTGACCCCCAGACTCAGCGTCAGAAGCCCCAAGCACTTGCTAGAAACACAAATTATTAGGCCTTGCCTCAGACCTACTGAATCAAAAATTCTGAAGGCAGGGCCCCAGAAATCCTTGTTTTCACTAACCCTCCAAAGCACACTCAAGTTTGAAAACTACTCCCCTGAAGGAAAATGTGAGATTTTAGAAACTGATTTTTAACTAATACAATTTTGATATTTTTGTTTGTACATTACAAATATGACGTTCCTTATAAGATGGTTGAGATAGCCTCTAAATAATAAATAGCAAATTTCATACTATCATTTAACCAAATTATAATTTTGAATAGTAATCATATATGAATTGCTCTAATGTTGTAAATATTTTCCTAAAATCAAGCTTTGTATTCCACGGCTGCCCTGAATCTACTTATAAATAAAACTGAACAACCACATCTGATTTCATCCTAATGTTGTGATTTTTTTTTAAGGTAACAGTTCTGATAATTAGTACGGATCAACAAATTACAAAATGACTGTAACATGTCCTATAAGAAACCCTTGAAGGATAGAAAACATGAATCTCTAAAAGCCTCACATCCAAAAATTTCATCAAACGTCTTTACCTGAAGCTGCTTCTTTAATTGCTTCTAATGAAGTTGATGCATGTGTTAATTAAATATTAAGTGCAAATGTGAGTACTTATAAGAGAAAGCACAGCTCTTCAGGTCACCAAAATACTCCTTACCCCCTCCAATCCTTTAGAACAGGAGGGCTGGGATCCCCAAATCACTTATTCAACAGCCCTTTCTTAACACACTAGGGCTGCCATCAAGGGGCTCATTACCAATGTGGAGACACAAAAATTATGCCCAAAATATGGCTTAAGGGCAGTTTCTAAAAAACAGGTTTACCAATATTAATTGCTGGTCTTGCACTGTTATTCACATATTATTTAATTTTCACAATAGCTCTATGAAGTTTTCATGTATCTCCAAGTTTACTAATTAAAAAATTGATGTACCAATAGATTATCTAAAATTGCACAATTCATAAAAGCTCAAACTTGATTCCAAGTTTTTAATTTTTTTTAATTTTTAAAATTTTTAAAAAAATTTTTTTTTTTTTTTGAGACAGAGTCTCGCTCTTGTCACCCAGACTAGAGTGCAATGGCACGATCTCGGCTCACTGCAACCTTCACCTTCCGGGTTCAAGTGATTCTCCTGCCTCAGCCTCCCGAGTAACTGGGATTACAGGCATGCACCACCAAACCCGGCTAATTTTTGTATTTTTGATAGAGATGAGGTTTTGCCACGTTGGCCAGGCTAGTCTCAAACTCCTGACCTCAAGAGATCTGCCTGCCTCAACCCCCCAAAGTGCTAGGATTACAGGTGTGAGCCACCGCACCCGGCCCCAAGTAGTTTTTAATGCAAGGTTCACTTTTTTTTTTCCTATCACACATATGGCTCCATTGAGCTTCCAAAAGACCCCAAATAAAGGCACTTTTACTAAAGGACTGAGAAAGATGTGACTAGGAAGGGCTTGCATAAGAACTTCATTTGCTAAGAAACGGTCTCTGGTGGACTCCGATTTTTCCCTTTTTTCTTCCTTGATGCTCAGATTCACAGCTGTACATTTCTAACAAAAAGATATATGAATCAGAGACAGCCAATATGAGCAAAAGAATGAAATAGAGGGGAAAACAGTAAGAAATGGCTGTACTGGTAGCCATGATAAAATTTTAATTTGAAGATTTTCTGAGAACAGATTTCAGCTTATCAAGCGCTATGCAAATTATATGCAAATCCCACACAATGCCTGCATATATTTCCCAACGCTTGTTACTTTTTTTTCCCTCCCTAGGATGTGGCCCTTAGGAAATCTACCCCCTTGGTTCAGCACTCTGGATGGGACATTTGCTCTACTGGAGACGACAACTCTGAAGATTTCTGATCAGTATTCGGTACCTAGGTTTACGAGCAAGCTCACTCGTCCCCTGTAATAGCACTAAATCCAAATGTCAAGAGGAATTTATATATATATATACATATTTTTAAGTGTCAGTTTATAAGGCCTCAGCCTAGTTACAGGCGATCTTTAGCCAACCTGCTTCTTTTAAAATCAATGCACAAACACAACAAACCACCTCTTGGATGTAGTCATTAGGCAAAAAGAGTTTCCACAGTGGAACACAATACTGCCATAACCTTTAGGGTCAATGTCGTAATTTATCATAGACCCACTTGGAGGCTACCCCAGGAGACATCTCTCACATGGCAGAGGTGACATACATGGCAGTAATGTGTAAATTTTACAATATACATGCAGAATCCAGGCCAAAAGCTATTAACTAGTCTTGCTAGCCTCCTCTCACTTCCTAGAATTAATTGCCATGTCTCTCCTGCCTTGGCCTTTTTGCTTGTTCTTTAAATGCTCTTGACTCTTCTTCAAGCCTTTGTATCCTTCAGGGCTCAGCCTTAAAGTCCCCTTCTCTGAGAGGCCTTCCCTATCTAAAGAAGATAACCTGATTATTTTCTGCCAGACCACCTGTATATGTATTACAACCACTGGTACTTACTTTATTTACTTACTTATCTCCTTCAGGATCTGAACTCCTTGAAAGCAGGGACCTTGTCCATCTTGGCAACCAGGATATCTCTAAAGCCTTAATGCACTCTTATCAAACAAATAAGCAGCTCCTCCTTTTTATTTCCACTCCCAAAAGCTCAGGCTCAGCATATGGTAGTGAAAAACTGTCTTCCTTAGATCCCTGAGATGCAGGACTACCTCCTGCTGAGAATGATAGAAGGTACCTGCCTTCATAGAATACTTGCAAGCAGAATCTGGAGCAGAGACACTGAGAGGACGGGCTGGGAGAGACAGCCCACCCTCCACGTTCAGGAGCGCCATGCTGCACTTGACAATCTGCCTCATTTGGCCTTCAAGGCACGATGCGCATCTCCCTGCTGTTTTGGCAGGGGGTGGCTGGCTTTTGGTTTTTGCTGCTATTCGTGCTTCCTGACTACTGAACCAGAAGATGAGCAAATCTGACAACTGCTCCAATGTCGAGTGAGTTTAACTAGAGTAATGAACACCACGAGGGCATCTGCTGGACGCAGGAGTAGGGTGTAAGTGAGGACCCATGACTGGGCAGTCAATTATCTATTCAGACGCTAGCAAGACTGCCCTGGACAACTTTTCTCCCTGATTAGAATAAAGACCCAATAAAAAACTTGTCTAAGACTATTTAAATACACTTCAGGTGCCCCTTCTCATTTCATTAGATGCACTGCCCTTAGGCAATTCCATCCAAGCCCAAGGGTTCAATTACTCTTTCTCTGCTGATGCATCTTCCAGCCAGGAACTTTCCTCCTGAGCTCCTCCCAGATATCCAATTGCCTCTTGGACACTGCTACTTGGATATCTTGCAGGCAACTCAGACTCAAAATGAGCAAAACTTACCTAAGGTCACACTGATAGAAAGTGGCAGGCTAATTTATAGTTTAGATGACACCAAATATACACAGGCTTCCCAGTGTACCCAGACGCCTCTGCCTCATTGACAGGGATGCCTGTGGGAGAGGGGGAGGGAGGGAGCCATTGTACTGACTTGCTTGGGTAAATGAACCTCAGGAAAATGAGTTCTAGATTAGTAATAGCAATGAGGATGTCAATAAAATGCTACCCAACCTCCCACTAACCCTGGGAGTTGTTAACTTCAGTGTTAACTAGGGATTTCTTTGACACGGATGGGCTTAAAGTTGTTTCAAGAAATTCACTTGCTTAGGACTCAGTGTTTTTTTGGGAAGCTGGTACAATCTGAACAACTTTTTTATTGCTTATTTTGCATCTTAAGGTTCTCAGTTAATGAAGTAACTCCTAGCACGGGGGTGAGAAGAGGGGAAAGAAGGCAGGGCATCACCAATCCACTATTTACTTTTAGTTATCCTCATAGGAAAATACCATCCCACAACATCCTCCGAGTCCAGCTGGCTATCTGTTCTGCCTCATTTCTTCTACATTTTAGTTCACCAACACAAACAGGCTTAGTTTTCCCCAGCCCTGAGCAGAACACCTCATTTGCAGTTTGTTTCCAAGCTTCAACTCATTCCAATGTTCTTAGACAGAGTTGTTACCAGGTGTCAACTCAACTGCCATGCAGGAGGGAGCATCTACTACCCGTTCCAGTGGGAAGCACAAATCGGCCTGGCTATCCTAGATTGCCTCCTTCCCCCACACTTTCTCAGGCGTTCCTAGACATTCCCACTTGCCAGGTTTCTCCTGCCCTTGATCTTCTCTTTACCTATTATCTCTGTCCAGAGAGATTACTTTAAATTAGAAGTTTTCTTCCTCATCTGACTTGGTACCAAGAACTTGCACATTTGAAAAAAGAGTCAATGGGGCTTATGTGTTTTTTTTTTTTTTTAATTTAGGAATGCTATGGTAGTCACTTCAATTTTCTTTTCAACAATCATTTTAATCAGTTCCTGAAAATTTCTGTGCATTCAAGTGCATAACGACATAAAAATTCATTTAAAAAAAAAAAAGGCACAAGTAGCTAACACTTTAGAAATGCACCTCAATGGCGAGCTAAATCTATCTCCTCCTTTTCAGTCATCCTCTAGACCCTATCTCATCCCATTTTGCAGTAGATGTGCACTTCTCATATTTACCTACCCTTCCCAATAATCCCTATTTTCCTTTCAGACTCAAGACACTGCTTTCTACTTCTGCACAAACTCCTCAGTGGTTTCTCCAAATCCCCAACCAATTAAAAATGGCTCTGCCTGGCTGAATTTCTAGAGACCTTTGCTGAGGTTAAGGATCAGTTACAATTCATCTTATATTACTCTCATACAAATACTAGATAGGACAGAGATGCAGAGAATTTCACAAGATTTTACAAAAACTCTCATTGTCATGGTTTTAAGTCAAGCTATGTTCTTATCAAGGTCTATTTGAAGTAAGAAAAAAAATGATTTCTAAGCTTATTTTTGGATAATAAAGTGCTATTTTAAGTAATTTAATGTTTTTAGAGTGTGTTAGCTTAATGGAGTAGTTTCTCTGCCCTAGAAAATTTCACAAAGCGGTTAGCACTCAGTGGCACACCAAGGCCAGCTATGATGTGCTTTTGGAATTTGCTAAGATCCTAATTAAATACAGAGTAGCTTAGTAAGCCCTCAAGAGAAGCAATACCAACAATACATTATCCCTTAAAAAGCAACTGTGAGCATTCACTGAACTGTATATTTTTAAATGGTTATCTTTGTGTTATGTGAATTTTACCCCGATTTGTACAAAAAGAAATTGTACAAGGTGCAAGTCAGTCTAAACAACTTCTCATGGTAATACTTCTTTATTCACCTGGTGATCAGCTATGACTATCATATTCAATTGCAGAATCACTAATTTATGACTTTGAATAATTCTCAAAAGCTAAGTCATCATAGACCTTGGACATCTTCACATGCCCCTAGATGATTAGACATTAAGGTGTCCCATTCCAAAGACTGAGTTTGGAAAAGGAATTTCAAAATCAAATGACTATTAAACTTTGAGTTCACTAATATGAAACAAACTTGTAAGTCTCTTGTTCAGACAGAGTTAATGTATAAGTTTGGGGTTAATCCTTCCCCTCAACAGAGAATCAAATGGAGTGTTAACATTGATGTTCTTATTGATTGGCAAAAGAAATTCTTATGGTGAAGATATATTTCCTTATCTGCAGTGTATTTCTGTAGATGAAATGTAGTATGACATAAACCCAGTTCTGAATCAAAGAGTAACAAATCCTTCTGTAAAGTACAAACTGGCTATATTTGTGAGAATATGCCGTTCAGCACTTTCTATTAAACAGCTCAGCAAACTAAATTCTCCAATTAATTTTTTTTCTAATCAATATAATGAAAATATTAGCGCTTTTGCTACATTTTGTCAGGAAAACCACTAGTAGATGGTACACAGGCCAGTTTAAATTTCACTTTGCTTTGCAAATGGGATTTAAAACAAAATAATCTTTATCAAATTGATGCTTCTATCTAACAGGACCAAAATTTATGTTTTAAAAATGCTCTGAAATAGCAAACCATGGCAACTGTTGACATGAATGAGCTAAATCTGAGCGGAACTCTTAAAAGCCTCCCGGAATATTTAGCAACTATTCCAGAAAGACTAAGGCGCCATACCATAGCCTCTGCCTTCCCTGAAATTACCCAGTCTCCATTCACTGACTTAACAAATGTGCACCAAGTGCCTCCGGGTGCCGAGCACAGTGCTCTGAATGGAAAACGGTTGAAAATAAGCCAAAGTCCTCTCTCTCAATGAGCTGGCAAATAGCATCACAACAGACTGTGCCAAATAAGGACAGAGGAAGGCTTGAGGTGTTACAAGTCCAGAATATCCTGGAGAGGAGTGAAAGACGAGGAGGATCCAGGCAGGGGAGGAAAAGGGAATGAGATGTTAAGGGGAAATGGAAATGCAAAGGTCCTGAGACAAAGCAAGTCTGACAGCATCACTGCCTTCCCATTGACTACAACATAATGGATGGGTGGGTGGGTGGAGGGAACAGTATGGGATGGAAATGAAAAGGCAAACAGGAACCAGGGACCACAGGACTCTCTTAGCCATGGTAATAAGTTTCAGCATATTATGTTAATTGCAACAGGAAGACACTGAAAGCCTTTATTCAGGATGCTCAATTTGCTTTAAATCCTACTCCTATAATCCCATCTCTCACAAGATGTAAACAAACAATGTCCATACCAAAACCACCTGTGGGTTTCATTTATCATTTCAAGTGAACCACCGTCTCAGCATTGGCAGTAGGATAAACTAAAGACTTGGCAAAAGATTTCAGGGAATGACAGCTCATTGATCAAACACAAATGTGTTTGCCGTAGTTACTGTAGATGTTATATAAACTTCTATTCCCAAAGTCTGACCGAACCGTAGATGCAGGCAACTTCTCTTCAGTGCTGATTGGCAGGGCTCCTCAATTGTAACCTAAAAACCTAATCTGCCATTTCATATTTTCAAATTAAATATTTAATGACTCATATGTTTCAAGGTTGATGCTATAGCACATAGAAGCACTTTGTCAAGAATCAAACTATGCAATTGAGGTGGCAAACGTGTGTGGTGGCTCACGCTTGTAATCCCAACACTTTGGGAGGCCGAGGCAGGTGATTGTTTCAGCCCAGTAGTTTGAGACCATCCTGGGCAACACAATAGGACACTGTCTCTTTAAAAAAAAATTTAAATAGCCAAGCATAGCTACGTATGCCTGCAGGCCCAGCTACTTGGGAGGCTGAGGTGGGAGGATCGTTTAAGCCCAGGAGATTTAGGCTATAGTAAACCATGATGGGGTCACTGCACACCAAACTGGGTGACAGAGTGAGACCCTATCTCAAAAAAAAAAAAAAAAAAAAAAAGACAGCAAAAGAATCCCTAGATAAAAGATAATTATTAAGCTACAAAGAAAACAAGGTATTTTACCAACCATGGATTTCACATTTCCTCTCAAGTTTCTTCCTCACTAAAACCTTTAAATTATATTGACGGCTGAACCACAGCAAAGCAAGCCAATAAAATTAGGAGGTCGCTAAAAATCCAAAGTCATGGCCATGCCAATCCAACCTGGGGCTATAACTGTGGGAAGAATATAAAACTGGCAGAGACAGTGAGGCATTACTGAATAAAGTATCAATAACTGCACATTAAAAAGCATCTCATCATCAAAGAGCATGGAATTGGACATAGTTCTACATATGTCCTATTTACCCCATAAATCAACCCTCTAAGTATAACCCGCTTCCTGAAGTTGAAGAATAATCTTTAGAATCAACCTGACAAAACCAGGTTCAAGACAGCACAGTGATTTACAGACAGGACCCAACCTGGTTTTTCTCTCCTTTAAAAAAAAATCAATAGCATTTAAATATGGAAATGAATTGTTAAAAGAATAAAGAGATGGTAGTAAATGCCAAGAGAAGAGGAAGGTCAGCTTTCACTGGGATAAGTATCCTCTGTCCTCTTACAGTTACCAGTGAAAAGCTCTTCTGTGCCTGAAGAAAGAGACAGAAGAGGCTGAGAGGAGCAACCGGTGCTTACTTCACTGACGGAGGTGAGGGACCCCTCAGAAATGAAGAAGCAGAGATGGGCTGGGAGACGCCATTGCCTCCCTTAACTCAGAATATCTTTTTCTTCTGAAACTTGAGAGAAAGTGCTCAATTACTTCTTTTCGGGGCAGTCAGGTGGGCAAGTGGGTTATTGGTGGTGGGGAGGAGAGAAAAAAGGAAGGATGAAAAAGTGAGAAAGAGGAAGGGAGGGAAGAAGAGAACGATGGGAGTAAAGAAAAAAGCAAAGGAAGTAAGAAGTGAGAAAGAAAACAGGGGGAAGGACAGAGAAAGAACAGACAAGAGCTAGCATTATATTTCCTCTGGTGTTTTCCAGAGAGACCTTGCCATTCTTCTCAATCAACCCTTCCCTTCTTTATTCTTCTTCACCAAATTCCAGGACATCTGGGTAGGTGATGGACATGAGGAGAAAGGAGAAAAGGTAAATCCACCCAAGCAGGAAGGAGTAATTTCCAACTCTATCACCCATCTCCCAATGCCTCACAAATTCTGTGGCCTTAGAGGGGCAAACCTGAGGTTTTGTAAGGGTTAACAGAGGTTTTATAAGGGTTCTAATTTACGTGGACCTCAGAAGAGGGACAAGCCTGCACAGCCAGGCTTTGGCATAATAGAAATTATGCTTAAGCTAGTCAGTGATTTTCAAGTAAATATGAATATGTATATACACTACATCGCTGTTCTCTTTTGGTGACAGAAATGTGCTCGGCATTCACATCACTCTCTCTTGGTTTTTTCCAAGTAATGAAAAGGGGCAAGGAGAAAATGTGCAGCTCAACACATTTCTTAAACCAATCTCCAAAGCAAGGGCAGTCAAGTGGCATGCCAGAAATGAAAACCCGCTATCTCTTTTTTTTCCAGTCCAATGCTTAGCACACTGGATTACAAAGCCTTCAAAAGTTTTAAGAAAACATATCTTTGAAGCTGTCTTTTGTCAAGTCTCTGTTATTAAAAGTGAGCTGACTCACTCACCTCTATTAATACTTCAGAGGTCTCTCTTCATCTTGAAGAGACACTGAAAGGGCAAGATTGGAGGACAAAATATTTAAAGCTCATTTAGGAACATCATGGGTGAGTTTTGGGAAAGCAAAGATACAAAATTAGAGACAACAGGAAACGTCAGTGGTCTTAACGGCATTTCTTTGCCAACATGAACTTCTAGCAAGACCAGATGCACCTTGGATCAGCCTTTCCATACCGTATCCATTAGAGATGTCTTTAAGCACACTGACACCCAATTTCCTCACCTTCATCAGAATATGAGAAGAGTGCTCATTTCACGTTGCATTTGACAGATTAAAACTTGAAGATATGCTTTTGTCAAGCAATTTGAAAAGAATGTGAGTAGCTCTAATTGACTTACAAAACTAGCCTCTACATTAATCAAAACATAAACTATAACTCGTGTAAATCAAATCAAGATTGATACTCTCTTGCCTAGAAGTATCTGGCATGAATTAAGTTATGAGAAACCCTGCATCCAAAACCAGTGACCTTACAACCAAAGCTCCTCCAAAAAGCTGACTTGGTGAGCAAATAGTGAAATGTGGCACAAAAAGCTTCTGAAAGTTGTCTTGTGTAGACTACCTTGTTATTACAGAAAATATGCTAAGAGGTTACTCCCCAGGATTTCACAAGCCTTTTTAGGAATGGTTTTTAAAAGCAAAATACTATAACAAGGCAAAATAGAAGGGAGACAAGGTATCAGTGAAAAGACAAGCTTAAACTAGGTAAGTTTAGAAGATTTTTTATTTGGTGAATCACTTATTAACTTTACATTTCTAAAGCACTTAGAAGTTTCTAGATTTGAATTAACATTATTATCTCTATTGAAGCTCATATACTCTGCAAGGTAGACAATGTAGATAGATACAATGATTCTCATTTCACACATGAAGAAACTGATTTTCAGAGACTAATTTCCTCAAGGTCACACAACAAATCAAGGTAGAAGCAAAACTTGAAGCAATGTCTTCCAGTGTCCAGTTAGCACTTTTCAATCATGCCCTTCTTGACTAAGGGGTCCATTTTGAACATATTCTTTCCCAATGGCCATTGATACAGACTTTCTCCCACTTTCCTACCAATTCTCCTACTGTTCCTTTTTCTCTGTGCTTACTCTCTTTGCTCTGTCCCCTAAATCTAGACCTTCAACTGTTTGCCTTTTCTTTTCATACTCATCCCAATAGATGGTCTCATCCATTTTTGTAGTGTCTATGAAACTGATTCCCAAATCTACTGGTTCCAGTTTACACCTTAAACTCCAATGCTACCTGTTCATTCAACAACTAGTCACCTAATGCCAATTGTGTTCTAGGTACAGTGCTAGCTTTTTATGGATGATGCTATGAACAAGAGAATAAAAGTTTCTACCTTCATGAAGCCTGCAGTCTGGAACCGTTGAAATAATGACTAGTTAGAAACAATTACTATAAACTCTATTATGCCAAGGTCAAACAGATAAGGACATCCAGAGGAAATGAAGTCGAAGTTTGGAAGCCAGACTTCTTCGAATAGAGTTTACTTTGGAACTGTGTAAATGTTTTATTCTTATGTAAAAAGTTTCTAGATAATTAAACAATATCTAAAAACAGAGTAGCCCAAATAATTTAAAACTTCAAAAGTTGAGTTTATATCCTAACAAGATATAACTACAGACAAAAAAAAAAAAAAAAAACCCTGCAAAAACTCTTCAGGCAATTCCCTGCTATGAGCTTAGTGTTGTCCCCGCAAAATTCATATGCTGAAATCCTAATACCCAGTACCTCAGAATGTGGATGTATTTACATAGGGCCTTTAAAGAAGTTATTAAGGCAAAATGAAGTCATATGGGTATGCCCTAACCCAATATGATTTGTGTCCTGAGAGAAAGAGGAGGTTAGGACAAGAATGTGCATGTGTACAGCAGAAAGACCACTTGAAGACACTGAGGGACAACAGCAGGAGTCTGTCAGCCAAGGAGTGAGGTCTCAGAAGAAACCAAACCTACTAACACCTTGATCTGGGACTTCTAGCCTCCAGAACTGAGAGAAAGCAAAGCCCATCATTTAAGCCACCTTGTTATGGCAGCTCCAGCAAATGAATACAATCCCCATATTGTAGACTCTATGATCATGTCTCCTTCAGGACCCTTACCACATTGCAATTTATCTTTTATCTGTGTGATTTTGGATTGATATCTATCTCTCAGCCTAAAAACTCCATGAGGACAGAGAGGATGTTTCTCCAAAGTGCCAAGCAAATGGTTGGCTCTTGTGATGGTTTAAAAACACAGCCTAAAAATTCTATGACACTCCTCCCATTGAAAGGTAGGGTCCATGTGCCCTCTTCTTTAATTTGGGCTCTTAGACTTGACCCACAGAATATGACAGAAGTGATTTTTGCCAGTTTCCAGGTCAAAGGGTTGAGAGACATCAGTTCCTCTCTCTTAGATACTCAGTCTTCGTGCCCACCCACCATGCTCTGAGGAAACGGGGCCACACAGGGAGGCCATGTGTAGGTTCTGGCTGACGGTCCTCACAGCCAGTCCCAAACAATGCCAGCAACAACTGCCAGACGTGTGAGTCAGGAGTCCTTCGAGAGGAATCCAGCTGCAGCTACCATCTGGCTACAGTCACATGAGAGACCCCAAGCAAGAAAAAATGAAGGCATGAGTGATAATAATAAAATTGTGTTTTGCTTTTGTTGTTGTTGTTTCTGAGACAGTCTCACTCTGTCACTCAGGTTGGAGTGCAGTGGCGTGATCTCCGCTCACTACAACCTCCGCCCCCAGGTTGAAACGAGTCTCATGCCTCAGCCTCCTGAGTAGCTGGGACCACAGACACACACTACCATGCCTAGCTAATTTTTGCATTTTTAGTAGAGACGAGGTTTTCACCATGTTGGCCAAGCTGGTCTTGGACTCCTGGCCTCAAGTAACCCACCCACCATGGCCTTCCAAAGAAATTGTTTTAAACCACTATGTTTGGGGATGATTTGTTATGCAGCAACAGATGATCTGAACAGCACTCTATAAATATTTGCTCAATAAAACACTTTCTAGGATATTTCTGCGAATGTTGCCCCTAAACATATTGGAATGTCTCTGCAAATCTTAGCAGGTGACCAACACTCTACCTTTATTCTCTCACTGGTAGGCTCTCCAATTAAATATTCATTCAGGAAAGTCATAGCTAGGAAAGGAATTTTACTGTTCAGTTTTCACCCAAATATAAGCTAATCTTTCAATATGCAATAAAGACAGAGAGTCCTAAAGAGAGAACAGCTTTCCAGGGCCCATTCCCTCTACTCATGAGCCATTTCTGTCCTTTGTCATTTGCAGCAGACTCTACTGTTTGTGGGCATAAAAGATTCTGGTTGCTTGAGTGACGCAACATCACCCTGTCTTCTGCTTCCTCTCCCTGCCATACCAGTCTTAGCAAAGCTGCAGCCATCACCATGGAAACTAGCCCGGGAAGAAACTCAACATTCTTGGTCAACCCCTCTGTGCTGTCACCCACAGGGAGCTCTGGAAAGAGAGCCTTGTATTTAAGTAAAAATGGTTCTTTCAGATTCTGGGAGGTAACCATTGTTTCCCCCTATCAAGCTGCAAGAGAGATTTAAAAAAAAAAGAAAAGAAATTCTTTCATTACGAAGTGCCTTCCAATATAACACTGGCTATCTACCCTGTGGGAACTACTAAAACAAGTCAGACAGAAGCCTAAGCCCCAACAATTTTTGAGCACTGGGCTGATTCTACCAATAACTGAGAAGGGCAGAGAATACATAATAGTTCAGCACAAGGCTTAGGAGCCAGAGAGACCTCAGTTCAAGTCCTGGCTCCATTACTCAGGACCTGGATAAGTTCATTCATTCATTTACATATTCATTGAATAAGTATTTTGTGTGCACCTACTAGGTCACAGGTACTTTTGTTAAAACACTGAGAAAACACTGGGGTACAAAACAGACATGCTTCCTAAACGTTTACTGCATGCCTGCCTCATACCAGCAGACACTAATTTAGTTGCTGGGAAAACAAAGGCGAACAAAATAAAGCCCTTGAATTTGAAGAGCTTTCACTCCACTGGTGGAAAAAGAGGAATAAAAATTAAAATAAAGTAACATTATTATAAGAACCATGAAGGAGACATACAAAAAGCTCAAACAAAAAATAATAAAAAGTGCCTGACTTTAGAACTGTGGTCAGAGCAGGCAATGTTGTTTGAACTTTGAAGTCTTGGCAGCTCTGTCTGTAAAACAAGCATGGCACCGCATTGGGTTGAGGTAAGGGTTAAAATTAACCCAGGTAAAGCATGTGCACAGTGCTTGCACACAGAGATGTTCAGTAACTGGCAGTTATTGTTATTATCAATATGACACATGAAAGTACCTTGAGTGACTCTCCTAAGGAAAGGCATTCCTCCACGGGCTCTGACCCCTGAATGTTCCTGCAAAGAACACTAAGCCCTGAATGCCCTCTGCCTGGACCACTGCTTGGGGTTATATTCGCAGTGAACAGTCTTGAGAGATGAGGTAATGTCTCCATCCAGGAAAGAGCAGGCTTTCAATACAAGAGGTAGATTGCCCCAGCTCAGGGTTTCTCAGCTGCAAAGCAAACTCAGTGTGTACAATCGCCACCTGAGCCCCTTTGAATCACCCTCCTCAGGATTTGGGGAGCATGGAAGGCTATGTAAACATGACGCTCATGCCACTTGCTATGCTGTGAGCGATAACAGCCTTTATCTCTGACCCAAAAGTCTCATGTTGGTTGCCAGCATGCATGAAACTGTATAATAGGCTAAATTATTAGCTTGTAAATAGGGTAAAAAGCCAAAACCTGATAGTATCTCTTAAGAATCATCAGTGATCCTTAACTTAGCTTTGTACAGATGAATCAAGTCCTCAGTCATTTCTTCCCTGACATCACAGTCTCTTTTAAGGACAGCTCTTAGGTGCCATTATCATGAAATGAACACACACACACACACACACACACACACACACACACACTCCACAACACCAATTAAATCATCTCAAATTTCTGTTTACCATTGCCACCAAGCCTGGCAGTTTCTTCTGTTCCTCACTACAGAAAAAATATTTTATATATTAATGATGGCGTTGTGTTCTCTTAGAAACTCAGAAGGAACAGGAACATAGACACAGATTTAGAATCTGCACAAAGGATAGTGACAAACATTATAAGATGGGTGGGATGGGGAGAGGGGGAGAGATAAAACTGGTAGGGAGGGGGGTATGGCCAAAGAATCATACAAACAAAACAGGTGGGAAATCTGTAAATGTGGTGTAGTATATAGATTTGCTCTCAAAATGAAGACTTACCTAAAAAGAAAAACGACCTCAGACATTTTAATCACCAATGCTTCACAAAAAGGCATGTCGTCAAGGGTATATCACTTTTATCGGATGGTAAATTGGTATAACAATTTTCTGCATCCCAGATTAAAGTAAAAAATAAACAGACAACAATTACAGTTTTCACAGGTCATAAAGATTTTCTTGGTCCCCTTATATCATGTTCATCCTTCTCTCCAGGCCAGGATTTTATTTTTTTGTTTTGTTTTGTTTTGTTTTTAAGAATACAAGTGAAAGTTCAATAGGCTAATTCTTCCCATATATGCCAAAAGCTCAGAATTTGAAATGCATTTTTAATTAAGCATACTGCTGGGGGTTTGGAAATTCCAGTTGAAACAGTGTTTGTCTATTTCATCTTGTCTGCAAAAATCAACACTGCTTTCCTCTCTGATTACCCCTTACTCCTAGGGGTCACGTGCACATTCCAGGAAAGGAAATGGCAGGTACAAAAAGACACGTATACACAAGCACCACCGCTTCAGACACACATTTTGTTTGTTTAAAAAAGAAATCACTTGGGGAGAGGAAGCAGATTTATCACTTCTCTCAGGCGCTTGCCATGCTGTGGAATTATTTCATGTCAAAGATAATTGCATCAATGAAATATTTATGTGCACTCATTATATGAAAACACTTCATTTTATAACCAAAAATTTGTGCTGCTTAAGTAAAAAATCAGGGAGAATTTAAGTTGTAGAATTCCTTCTGTTTTGGATTGGTAAATTTGTAAATTTAGTAAACCAAAGCCAAGGCAGCTGCGTATCTCAGTTGAGATGTCCCTTGGAGCAACAGAGGTGTTGGAAGTGGTTTGTTAAAGTAGAGCTTTCAAAAAGTTTGTGTTACAATCGAAGGTACCTGAGATTCAGGTCTCTCTGTTTTCTAAGTCCTCTGAGAACAAAAAATTAGATTCCAAAAAAGCATTTGCAAAACAAAACCATCCAGGTCCCCTCGGATTGTTTTAAATTAAAGGCATCTTCTCATCCTCAACTTAGGGACTGATGTATCAGACACCATCTTCCTAGGATTCTGACATTGTATCAGGTGCAGGACTAGCCCAAGGATCTGGGATAGTTTCTCCGGATACAGAGAGTGATTGGTGCAGGCACTGCTGTGTATGCTACGGGGCTGACAGATTGCAATCCCAAAGGGATATGTGTAATCTCTATTAGAAAATACACAGACTTCACAATACACAAGGTTGTAAACATAAATATATTTCATCCTGAGACACTGTTCTGAGAAGAAAAATAAACTATTCTCCATCTAGGATAGATTTATCAGTCACTTTCCTCAATGTGCAATGCACAAAAAATGAAGAGAAGGAAAAGCAGCAATTAGGCTGACACAAAGGCAGACTATCTTATTTCACAGAGTGGTAGGAACAGTGGGGAGCAGCAATTCCTTTCTTGCTACCTGACTCTAAAATTCCCGGCTCTTTAAAATCACTTAATTGCTTATCTTTGCAGGGAATGTTTACTTCCTTCCTCAGTGCCTTCTCTCCCAAAGCTCTGTGTAACAATTCTTGTGGTAGAGTTTTTAATAACTCTTCTTCATGGGACCCAAGATAAAACAGAAGAATAAACGCTGCATTCAATGAGTACACATGGAGGGCCCATCATGGGCCAGGCTTTGTGTTAAGTGCTAGGGGTTTTTAAAAATTCATCTATAAACTGCAGCATGAGTTAAAAAGTGGTTTTCCAAACTATGTCACAGTTTATCATGAAATCTTGGTTGCAGAAACTGGAAGTCAAATCAACTTGCTCAAGCCAAAAAGAAAAAATACTGGTGAATGCTGTAGGCAGAATAATGGCTCCCCAAATATGTCCTCATCCTGCTCAGCAGAATCTGTGAACATATTCCCTTACATGGCAAAAGAGACTTTGCCGATACGATTAACTAAAGGATCTTGAGATGCAGAGACGACCCTGGGTTTTCTGGAGGGGCCAAATCACATTAACCTTTAAAAGAGGAGACCCTTTCTTGGCTTTAGTCAGAGGAATACATATGATAACAGAAGCAGGCTCACTAGATGACAGTGAAAGAAAGTTACTACACGACAAATAACTGAAAAGTCAAACAGTTGTCTTCAAACCCAGTTAGACTCAGTAGCTTCAACCAGTGGTTCTCAACTAGGAACAGTTTTCTCCCTTAGGAAATATGTCCCTTAGGAAATATGAAAACATGTCTGATGATCACAACCAGGAGTGAGGGAATGTGTCACTGGCACCTAGTAGGTAGAGGCCAGAGATGCTACTCAACATCTTGCAATACCTAGACAGTCCCCTATAGCTTCAAGCTCAAAACTTTCCATTCCAGGAATTCCTTCTTAGACAGGTCTGGCAAAAGCCCTTGAGTTAATTCTGATTGGTCCAGCTTAGATCACCCTCTGATTCCTGAACTAATCACAGTGGCTGTGAGGATGGGACACTATCCTAAGTGCCCAGGCTTGGTCATCTGCCCTCCTCTAGGGCCAAAACGAGTGAATCAGCTGCAGCTCCACATAAACCTACTGTAATGGCAGAGGGTGGTCACCAAAAGAAAACATAAGAAAGATTTCTTTCCCTTCCAAGTTTCTACTACTCTGGTAGATTCTAACATTTTAAAATGTTACTACTCAGATATTACTATTCAGATATTATTTAAAATGTTACTATTCAGATTTAAAATATTACTACCAACACTCAGGACTTTGAATTGATTGGTCTGTGAATCTAACTCCTGATGAGGTGTTCTACAAGGTCACAATGACATACAACTGATAGGCTATGTTGTCTGTGGTTAATGCGACATCACGTTGGTCAACACAAACTTTTTTTTTTTGAGAAAGCCACAACTGGGCACTCTAACAGCAGAAGTTATGCAATACTGCCAGAAGCATTTTGGCTGGATCTAAGAGATAGCTTCCTAAGATGATTAAAAAAAGGTTACTGTGAGAGCTTGCTGCAATTCCCTTCACAGAACACATTTCCAACACAAGATAGAAATGAATCAATCTTTGAACAGCCATATCAATAGACATTTGAGAAACAGAAATGACCTTGTGCCCCAGTGCAAATCCTACAACGTTGTACCTTTGCCCTATCTTTTCCAATCTACTTCTATCACACTCCTTTTCTCTGCAAATCACAGGCGGTTCACTTTAGGTTACACACTAGTAATGCATCTTGGCTTTAAGTTATTTCATATTTTCATGACTCTGGTATAAAGAGTCAAAGTAGCCTGTGATGAAAGACGACAAAGATTTCAAAGCACTTTTTCAGATCAAATTATTACAAGATTCACATATAAATATATAAGCCTAGAAACTGAGATAATACTGAGAACAACATAAAAACTGAGATGAAAAGAAAATCCTTTTTTTTATCTGAATCTTCCAGAAACAATATATCTGTCACATTTGTATTCAAGTTTCCCAAGTCAGGTATCATGAGGCATTCTTTACAGACTTCCATCTGGTCTTTCAAATTGGGCTGCAGTATTTTTCCTGCTTTTGTTTTCTTCTTCCCTTCCTTTCAAAAAGCACTAAGAGACAATGCCAGTTCCCTTTCCCTGCCCTCTCTCTGCTCCTTACCCCAGCCTATAGGTTGTTTTTCAGAACTTCTACCCAGTAGCACACAACCCTACCAAAAAAAACAAAAAAAAAACACAAAGTAAATGCCCTAAATTGTTGAATACTAAAAATAAGAAAAAAATTATTTGAAAAATAACTTTTTAAACCAAAACATTATCTATTAATAACAAAAGCATCAAAAGAGATCTACAAACAGCAGTCTAGCTACATAAATGTAACCAAGACACTGCTATAGATTCATTTGAATTGGGCTTATATGTATATATATTACATACAATACATATATACATATATGTATATCTGGGCTTACCATATATAATTACACTTTTGTAGAATGTGGATATTATACAATGTTTAATGTAAATATTATATAATTTAAATTAAAATGTATGATTTTGTAACTTACTTTCTACAACTTACACTATACATTGTGAACACTGTAATATATAAATAATTATTCATCTATGGCATCATTGTTAATGCATAGTATTTTATTAGCAAAGTACCATAATTTATCTACTCAACCTCTTTTTTTTTTTTTTTTTTTGAAACAAGGTCTCACTCTGTAGCCCAGGCTGGAGTGCAGTGGCACAATCACAGCTCACTGCATCTTCAACCTCCCAGGTTCAGGTGATCCTCCCACCTCAGCCTCCCAAGTACCTGGGACCACAGGCACACACCACCATGCCAGGCTAATTTTTGTATTTTTTTGTAGAGAAGAGGTTTTGCCATATTGGCCAGGCTGGTCTCAAACTCCTTGGCCCAAGCAATCCACCTGCCTTGGCCCCGCAAAGTGCTAGGACTACAGGCACGAGCCACCCCATCTAGCCCATCTGCTCAACCTCCTATCTTGTACAGTTATGATGGCAGTGTCAAATTTTAAAATATTACTATTCAGATGCACAAAACTAAATGCAACTTCTTAATTGTCTATAGTTTATTGAACCTTCCTTAAGAGCTCTTACCCTGATAGGTAGCTGAGTAGTGCTAATTTATTGTTGATAGTACCTCAATTTCTTGTGTTTTAAATGGAGTCTTTGGGTAAAGTTACTGGAATGTAAGTTCCATGAAGGCAGGAATTTCTGTTGGTTTCATTTCCTGCTGTATTCCCAGTATCTATTAGTGCTAGGCATAGGGTAAGTGTTCAATTAATGTATTTTAAATGAACGAATCCATCTCTTTTTTTAATGTGAATACAAGTCCTCCATTCTCCTTGTCTTCCTATACCTGCTAATCCCTACAATGACTTCCAGGTAACTGGGAGGCTCATGCAATCTTGTGGCAGGAGGAAGAGGGGGCACATGCTGGTCACCAGGTCCTCTGCTCTCTGTGCTACGAAGTTCCTTATCTGCCAGGTTACCCAATGTATGCCCCACAGGCATCTGACACTGAAATCTGCCCTCTGACAGTGTGGCTCTGTTCTCCAGGATTGGACTGACTGCTACATTCTCGATTACCAATTCCATCCTAATTTAACCCCCTCAAATTCTGATGAACCTCCAGGCCCCAGTCCCATCCCCCAACCAACCCTTGACTCGGCCCATCTAGCCTGTACTTCTAGAATGTTATCTCACGATCACTCACACATCCCCCGTGGTAAATCCACAGGCTCTCTTCTCAGGACCTTATATGACTCCCAAGAAAGAAGTAAAGTTTCCCTTTCAAACCAGGTGGGAGCTGAGTAAGCTCAGGATTGATAGATGTCTCAGGCCTTCTCTCTGCCTGAGCCTGATATGCTCCTATTCTTTTTCTTTTCTTTTCTTTTTTAGAGACAGGGTCTCCTTCTGTTGCCCAGGCTGGAATGCAGTACAATCTCAGCTGCAATCTCTGCCTACCAGGCTCAAAAGAACCTCCCACCTCAGCCTCTCCAGTAGCTGGCACTACAAGTGCACACCACCACGCCTGGCTAATTTTTTTGTAGAGATAGGATTTTGCCATGTTGCCCAGGCTGGTCTTGAACTCCTGGGCTCAAGTGATCTGCCCACTTTGATCTCCCAAAGTGCTGGGATTTCAGGTCTGAACTACAGTGTCTGGCCATGCTCCTAAACATACCGAGCTGCTGTTAACCTGTCTTGATATGGGATGGCCCTGCAGTGTAGCCTTCCTAGAGTTCCAGAGGTAGTAAGACCAACATCCTATTGCTTTTTTTTTTTTTGAGATAAATTCTTGCTCTGTTACTCAGGCTGGAGTGCAGTAGCACGACCTCGGCTCACTGCAACCTCTTCCTCCCAGGTTCAAACGATTCTCCTGCCTCAGCCTCCTGAGTAGCTGCAATTACAGGCACCCGGCACCATGCCTGGCTAATTTTTTTTGTATTTTTAGTAGAAATAGGGTTTCACCATGTTGGTCAGGCCGGTCTTGAACTCTCGACCTCGTAATCTGCCTGCCTCAGCCTCCCAAAGTGCTGGGATTACAGGCATGAGCCACCGCGCCTGGCCCCTATTGCTTTTAACTAATATGTCTGCCACCACTCCCAATATACACTGGAATTCTGACTCCAGGGTA
Organism: Plecturocebus donacophilus; assembly: GCA_004027715.1. Taxonomy (NCBI): domain Eukaryota; kingdom Metazoa; phylum Chordata; class Mammalia; order Primates; family Pitheciidae; genus Plecturocebus; species Plecturocebus donacophilus. The sequence continues at coordinate 42,729 of PVKP010006019.1, read as the reverse complement.
CAAGATAACACACACACACACATATATATATATATTTAGTTATTTCCCTCCCTTTCCATCTTCCTTCTCCTTCCCCACACTCCACTGGGCCTGTAGGGCTGGGCTCCACGTCACTCCATCTCTTCTGGGGCAGGGACTTCCCTTACTTACAATTTATCATCCCGGATGCATTTTAGAGTAAAAGGGGTGCTACTGATAATGAGCTCAGGACAATGTACATGAATTAGAGCTGTCCCAGGCAAGCTTGTAAGTGTGGTCACCCTAGTTATATTAAACTTGACATTCAAGTTCACTGGGCCTAGTTCTTGATATGCTAATGGGGACTTAAGGGATTTAGAAAATCTCATTTTGGTAGACAAAACTTGAGCACTGACTCTCCCCTGCCTTCCTGCTTTAAGAATCATAATCCCTTGAGGGAAATGGATGCCTCTGGATGTTAGGAAAGAAGGTCGTCTACACAAAAACGTAAAAGAGAAAAACATATTAATATACTTGAAAGTACTACTCCTCTTATTTACACTGTTCCAAACAATGTGGCAATGAACACTTATGGAATTAAATCATTGCACACTGCCTCAGTTGGTTTCCTTAAAATGGCTGTTTGCATGTTTTTGTTGTTTCTTTCCTTCTTTCTTTTTTTCAAGTAGGTTTACACAGACTTGATTAGTAATTCTGGAGGCTGACTAAGGAATTTGTAATTCCTTACTTTCCAGAGTGTGTCTCAACTCTGGGCTCTCGATGATGCTATTTCTTCTTCCTGGAATGTCCTACCACATTCTCACTCTGCCCTTAAAACTCTTGTCATCCACTGTGAAGTCTTTGCTGCTGACCTCCTTCCCTCCTCCATTCCTACTACTCAGGGTCAGTTGTTCCTTCCACAGTGCTGTCACATGAGAGCAACTTCCATGGCTTAGGAACTGAATCAACCAATTTGTGCAGCAATCTTGAGTGGTAGGTGGAATATTTCTACTTTGAATATCAGGAAACTAAACTTAGTACATTGTGATACAAGTACTCTGACCACAGTGGATTTGGCACTGTCTACCTTACCTGGATGTTGAAGAATTAAATGACCTAGTGAATGGGAAAACTCTGGGAAACAGACGAGAAGCTAGTCAATAGAAAAAATTACTTTGGGGACTGGGCACAGTGGCTCATGCCTATAATCCCAGTACTTTGGGAGGTGGAGGCAGACAGATTCACTTAAACCCAGGAGTTCGAGACCAGCCTGGGCAACAAGGCAAAACCCTGTCTCTGAAAAAAAAAAAAAAAAATTACAAAAATTAACTAGGCGTAGTGGAACGCACCTGTAGTCCCAGCTACTCAGGAGGCTGAGGTGGGAGGATTGTTTGAGCCCAAGAATTTAAGGCTGCAGTGAGCCTTGGTCACACCACTGCACTCCAAACTGGGCCACAGAAGACCTTGTCTCAAAAAAAAAACTACTTTGGACTCATCTTCTTTCTACCTGGTTGTTAAACTCTGTGAGGGCTGGGCACAGTGGCTTACACCTGTAATCCCAGTACTTTGGGAGGCCAAGGCAGGCGGATCACAAGGTCAGGAGTTCAAGACCAGACTGGCCAATATGGTGAAACTCCATCTCTATTTAAAAAAAAAAAAAAAAAACCTCTGTGATAACAAAGACTAAATTTTATCTAAATCATAAAATATTAATGTGACATAAAAGCCTCATGAAATTATGAACGATGTTAACAGAAGTTTCACATGAGCAAATTTAGCCCTTCATAGGCCCACGTTTCTGTAAAGGAACAAAAGAATCACCATGTGAGTTTCCAGCCACTTCTGTTTCTAACAGTGAATACCTGGGGGACTGGAGGAAACTTGAATACTACTTGATTTTTATACATAAGAGACATAGGTATCTATTGTTCTAAAAAAAAATCACAAATGAGAATTTGGAGCTCAGAGATCACTGAGAAGGAACAATGATATTAGGACATCCCTCATGGAATTAGATTGCCTGGACTGTCATCATATAGATCAGAAAAGGATGCCAGGAAGGCCCAATGGAAAACCTACCTTAGAGTCTGGACCAGTGGCCAGTGCTCAGCAAAACCTAGATGAACTAAGAACAGACACAGTTCAGGTCAGAGCGCGGCTAGGTGTGAAACCCCTTGTGGCACTGTGGGTACACCTGGGAAGGAAGCGTGTATGCTTAGAAGTATCTTGTGAAATAAGAGCACCTCGTCTCTATAAGCATATTGGTGAAAAGAGCTATATTACCAAGAAGCTCCAATCCTAGATTTTTCATGCAGAACATCCAGTATCTCTGGAAGGTGTTAAGAGTACCCCCATCCCAAGGTAACTCCAAAAGAAAGTTGGGAATCTCCAGAGGCAGAAATAATAGCAAGAGCCATCTCTTGGCACCTCTGGCTGTAGACTCTCCTTGAGCAGCAGATTTTAAAGTTTCAGGACTCATTTATACTCCTCAAAATTATTCCTTTCCAGTCCTTTCCCTGCTCATGATGTTTGTCATGAGGGAGACTGGGTTCTATAGATGTTATATATGTAACATATCTAGCAACATTAGTCACCATAGATAATAAACTGGGATCTGTGTTTCCTCTACACATATGCTCCTCTTAAACAGGACTTTCTCATGAACTTCAGAAAGTTAACAATGACAACCAAAAACAAATAGCAAAATTAGCAATTTTGACATGTAAAAATACACATCATAATCAAAGTTTTGGTGGAGAACTTATGCTAAAGTGAGAGTAATGATCTTAATTATATAGGAGGGTCTCATTAGAGCCTCAAGTATTTAATCTTTAGTGAGATTCAGCATAAATGCCAGAGAACTTTATGCAGAGATTAGCATGTTTGGGGATTGGAAAAAGTAAGAATCTATTAGATGTGTCTGTGAACATACACATTTCAAAAATCCCATCAATTGCATACACATACATCATCATTTCAAAGAAAGCAACTTAACTCCAAGCAAAGCATTGATAATGATATGCCTGAACAGACAGGTTTAATTAGCCCAAACACTGTATGTTTTAAAAAAGAGAACACATGTCTTAGAGCTTTCTTCCACCTCAACCAGGCTTTATAAAAGCACATGTATTTGTATATAAACTCACACTGTCCTGTGAAAATTATGTAGTGGTGGAGAGGGATGCTAAGAGAAGTGGTTACCATAGCAACAAATATCACCACCACACTAAAGATGTCTGAGCGATTCTGTTACATCTCTCAGGTTCTTGTCAGAATGGCTTGCTCAAGTTATCCTTCAGCCATCCAGAAGAGAGCCCTTTCAGCATGGAACGACCATTATTCTCAATCACCTGAGCATAGCCATAACTTCACCTGAGTATAGCCATAACTACAAAGTCTTTGGGTAGGAAATTTTACTGAATAACTGGATCAAATAAATCTATGCTGCTCACTATAATGGATGCTACCTGAAAGGAGGGCTTTTCCCTTGTGTTGTTCACTGAGGAGCCTCTATTATCTAGGATAATTGCTGACACATACTAGGCACTCAACATTTGTTAAATACATGAATGATCACCTTATTAGTCTCTTCTCATGCTGCTCTAAGGACATACCTGAGACTGGGTAATTTATATAGGAAAGAGGTTTAACTGGCTCACAGTTTCACATGACTTGGGAGTCCTCAGGAAACTTACAATCATGGTGGAAGCAGAAGCAAACATGTCCTTCTTCAGATGGCAGCAGGAGAGAGAAGTGCAGAGCAAAGAGGGAAAGAGCCCCTTATAAAACCATCATATCGCATAAGAACTCACTCACTATCATAAGAACAGCACAGCCAAAACCATCCCATGATTCAGTTACCTCCTACTAGGTCCCTCCCACACACATGGGGATTATGGGCACTTCAATTCAAGATGAAATCTGGGTGGGGATACAAAGCCTAACCATATCAATCACCATGAAAAACACAGCATAAATTAAAATCCCAGCTCAAATCTCCCTATTTTGATTTTAAATCCCAACATCCAGGATTTGAGTCAAAAGAACTCAATTTTTCAATCTGCTCAGAAGAAAGCAACTCCAAATGAGATTACTTTGCAACAAAGTTTGATTCTTTATCCCTTCCAGTTATCATTAAGTCATTCAATTGAAGCAGGAAAGTACAATGGTTAAGTGCATGGACTCTGGAACCATGTTGGGATGTGAAACCAGGCTCTATCTCCTTGTAACCTTGAAGGGACCACTTGACTTCTGTGTACCCCAGTGCCTCCATGTGAAAAATAGGGAGACTAGTGGGACCTATCTCAAATGTTAGCTATTATAATTCGAGCACACACGATAGCTACAAAGATGAATAAAACATCCTTGAGTTCTTATTACAGCACCACCCACATGGTATTATATATCCTGTTATATTTCTAACAAGACAGTAGGAGGACAGAGGAACAGTTATCAGACAGTCTTCCTTTGTCTCAACTCTGCCAAACACTGGTGGCTGCAGCTCGACAACCTGGCCATTGAGAAAGTAAGGCTGGCAAGTAGACATGTAGACTCACCTTTTGACATTCTCTGGCATAGCATAGAAAAGAAGAAATGCAAATGTCACCAAGCTAACAATGCTGAAACACAGGAATTAGTGCATCTCCTTCTTCACTCTGCGGATCCTAGAATAAGTAGCAGCACATTCCATTCTAGCCCACTTAAAATGGGAGCAGCACAGCCTTAGCTGATCATCAAAGACAAAAGATCTGGAAGTTAGTATTTCAAGACTCTCCAAACTGGTTGCTCCAACATTACAAAAGTCTGTGCATAACAGGAAAAAGGTGGAAACTCAAATTCTCAAAAAACTTGATTCCACAGGTAAGTCAATTCATCATAAAATAAAGGAAGGAAAAGGAAAAGAGAAACCATTATTTAAAGGGTTAATAGTCTAGTTGTTTCTCAAGTATTTTCTGAAGCCGGTTTAGCAAGGGAAAAGTAATTTATATGAACACATTCTTGGCAAAGTGAGTATAGTAAAGAAATATAAAATTATGCAAAGACTTGTTGAGATTAAATGAATTACTGCTGCATACGAATCAGTCATTTTTAAAGAAGCTAGATAGTGTAAAATAGACATAGTCTTGTCATTGATTAGATTTACATTTCCATCTTATTTAAACTATGCCACCTGAGGAATAAGAATATAAAACACCTTGGCTTAATATTTCAAAATAAGAAACTTTGATTTTGAATTAAATTATGTCAAAATGGAAGTCTAAAAGAATAGAATATTCAGCATGCGGAATGCTAACCATTCAATCTGGTAAAGATACTGAATCTCTGACAGTGTATAACTATTGCAATGTACATTTTCCTACAGATAAGAAGTAGATTCAGAAAGTCTAGCAAATCTTTGAAGATCACACTGCAAGGCAGGCATATATTGCTCTATTTTTATTGTTGTTGAGATATCAAGTTTTTGCAGCATTCACAAAGCCCAAAATTCTCTAAATAATTCTACTCTCAGTTCACAAGTGATATCTCAAAAATGGCTAGAGAGAATTATTTTCTTTTGTATACGCTGATCTGAAAGAAAGCCATAATTTTTCTAGGACACCATCCACAAGTGTACTATAAAGCACAACTTCTCCACCAGGGTTCCTAGGAACACTGATGCCTTCAGCCCTTGGGGGCCTGGGTGCGGATTCAGGCACCTGGACAGGGCTTCGAATCCCCAGGCAAGTATCACCATTATCTATCATAGACACGGCACGCAAAATATGAAAGGCAGAATGGAACAGATAAAGGGAGATGGATAAACAAGTTGAGTATCCCTAATTCAAAAATTTGAAATCCAATATGCTCCAAAATCCAAAAAACTCAAAAATCTGAAACACTTCTTGTCCCAAGCATTTCAGATAAGGAACATTCAACCTGCAATTCTACACAAGGTTAACAGAAATTTGGAAGAAAACAAAACACATGGGATGGAGAAAATTCTGTGGCCAAATATGTGTAGGAAATAGTGAGACAACGTAATAGCAATTTCTTCACTGCAGGATTTATAACAATTCTTTAACATGCTGATAGAATATGTTAAAAGAATATGATACTGCTGCAATGCAACAACTTATCTGACAGCACACTTATTTAAATGGAGTTTTACCACAGTTACGAATTCACAGAACATAGCTTGAGAACCATGGCTTCACACATTTAATTTATGTTACTTGATAAAGGGGTTTCAATAAACATTTGACTTACAATCAAATTATTATATATATATAAAGAAACAACGAGTTATTCCATTTATTTATTCATTTTTGAGGTGGGGTCTTGCTGTTTTGCCCAGGCTGGACTCGAACTGCTGGGTTCAAGCAATCCTCCAGCCTCGGTCTCCTGAGTAGTTAGGACTACAGGTGCATGCTACCATGCCTAGCTCTAAGGAAATTACTCCAAATGAAACTTCCAATGAGGAAGATATTTTAATGATACACTGAATGTAAGCTGGGAGAAGTGAGTAATATATTTGAATGGCCTAAATTAATCCTATCATTTTACTTCTATAATATTCCAGATGCATTTACACATTGCTTGTTTCCCTTACTTTTGTTTCAATCAATGAGTAATTATGAGTGCCTCGAATATGCTCTAGTCACTGGGGTACCCAGTCTCCCTCAGAGAGATAGACAAGATGGGTTAACAAGGTGGACAAGATGGAGCTTCCATTTTCACAGAGGCAGACAGATGACAGGAAGCAGATATATAAAATTCAGAAGTGAAAATTATGTTATATTTTTAAGGATGATATATCAATCCAGGTGATGTGCTGGAGTATGATTACAGGTGGAGATTTGGGTGTGGGTACTATTTAAGAAGAAAGTCAATTAGTAGCCCACCCAAAATAGAACAGGAAACATTTATAAATGGATACAGTCTGTTTGCTAATATAGGTGCAGGCAACCTCAATGTAAGCTAACATAAAGTATTGTTAGAATAGCATTTTCCAGACTCAGGAGGTGGCATAGGAACTTAGTCTGGGACCATGAGAAGGAATCAGCCAAGAAAGATCTGGAAAAGGAGATTTCCTATATCAGGCAAAGGACAAGAGCAAATGCTTTGAGATGGAATGAGTTCGGTGAAAATGAAGAACAGGACAACTGGAGCTGGAGCACCCTGTGAGAGGCAGAAGGTGGCCTAAGAGGGGCTGGAGATGCAAAGAGGGACCGACCACGTGGGATCGTACAGCCCATGGTATGGAATTTGGATATTCATCTGCAGGAAGCTGCTCAGCAGTTTTCAGCAAGAAAATGCTATGACATGATTTCTGTTGTTAAAAACAGCTGCTGCTGTGTGGGAAACAGCAAGAAGAAAGGCTAAAAAGATGAAGATAAATAATTCACCCCTAAACATGGTAAGTTACTTCCTCAAAACCCGGGGCCTAAAATTCCAAATCCTGGAGAAATAAGTCAAACTAGATAGTCATTCAGCTAAGCAAAGAGTAGGCGTTCTGTGGCACAGTTGAACTTTTACCCTTCAAACAGTATTGTCATATGATCATCTCAAAGAAATGATACAAAGAAAAACCACATTTGCTTTCATTCTATTTTGTCTAGGGCACCACTATTCTTAACACTTTTTTTAAAATCTTAAGTAAAGGAATCTGGGGATAAAACTTTTTTAACTGCATAAGCACTATTCCTCTAGTAGAACTTGAGTGTGTAATGAAGCCAATTATTTTTAAAATAGTAAGGCTTTACTTTGATTCCTAATCAATACCCATATGTCATCTCCTCACAAAATGAACATTTACTATGTCTAATAACTCTTGAGATTAAATAGAAATGACATGCAGTAAAACCTGATTAATTCTGACCTGATTAAATCAAGTTTTGCAAAAATTTGGACGTGGCGTGGTATGAATCTGTGTTCTGCATTATCCAATAATAACAAATCTGTTAGGCCGGGTATGGTGGCTTAAGCCTGTAATCCCAGCAGTTTAGGAGGCCGAGGCAGGCAGATCACCTGAGGTAAGGAGTTTGAGACCAGCCTGACCAACATGGAGAAATCCCATCTCTATTCAAAAAAAAAAAAAAAAACTGTCCTACAAATTAACAGTTAACAAAAAATGGAATGGGGGGATAATAAAATGGAATGGGGGGATAATATTCACTCTGAAGAAAACAAGCCATCTAAAAATATATTCATACAGGACCAACACACTAATTATAAACTGCTTATCTATTCAGGACAGCAGGTCACCCCAAAATCTCTTGTTACATTATGGAAGCATATATTGAGGTTGCCTGCACCTATATTACTAAACAAACTATATCCATTTAAAAATATTTCCTGGTTCAAAGTTCTCAATGACCTCAGCTAACAATACAGCTAGGACCAAAGTTTGAGGTTGGCTAAAATCACATGAAATTACTATGTATGAACATTTTGGGTGTAATACGGTGCACAATAGACAATATAAACCACAAAACATACATATTTTATACCATCGCTTATAGATATGGTTTTATCTGAATGTCAAAGTGGACAAACTTGCAGCCAAAGGTTTAGAAACAACACTGAATCTAACCCAGGAAAGAGCCACTGCCAATCCTGCTTTACTACACATTACAGCCACTGCCCAGGAAGGCCAAATTCCTCGACCAAATCTGTTTGCTGACCCTGGAAACTATCTTTGAGGTTCCCCATCACTAATGAAAGTGAACTCTACCTCCTGATCTTTTCAGCTGCTCTGGGAATCCAGCCATAACCAGAGTCTTCCAAGAGAATCTCTGAATCTGTCTACTGCAAACACAGTACTGCAGTCTCAGCAGCAGACTGGACTAGATTTTAAAACAAGCAGTTAGTAACAAAAGGCAGAACATTAAAATCATCATGTAATACAATCCTGCTACCACTGATCTTTGGTTATACAATAGTTCAGAATGACTTGATTGAATAAGAGATGCTAGATTACTTTCTGTCACTCAACACTTTGGGGCCTCATGTTCAATTAAAAATTAAAATTTGGCCACACATAGCAAGAGTCTAATTACATTTCTCAACATCTGTCTTTCTTTCCAGGCCAAAAGAATATAATATTTACCAAAGAGCAGATTGAGACAAAATATACTGCTGTGGAATTGGTGAATATCTCCATTACATCACTTGCCTTTTAGGTGGTTTATCAGTAGGAATGCTTTTGGCTGCAAATAAGAGAATCTTTGCATAACAGTAGCTTAAACAGTTAGTGGCTTATTTATCTCACAAAATCTGGAAGGAGGTTGCTTCAGCTCTTCAACAATGCTGTCCAAAAAAAAAAAAAAAAATGGCTTCCACCATTCTCAGCACGTGAATTTTCTTCCCCAAGCCTGTCACCTCATTTTAACAAGATGCTGCTGCCTTTCCAAGCAATATATCCTCATTCAAAGCAGGAAGCAGGACACGGGGCAAAATGACTATCTTCATGAGTACCTGTCATATTTATTGAGGAAGGGAATCTCTCCTCCTTCCCCTCATGCCTCATTGGCCAGAGATGGATCTCATGTACAACTCTAGACCAGTCACTGGTGTGGCAGAATGGACTGACCAGACTGGCTTACACCAACCGTGATTCATGATGTATGACCTGGGACAGGCCTGCTTTGCCTGAGATCAAGTAATTGTACTGACTAGACAAAAAATCAGGGGTCTGTTAGTGGGAACAGGGGGAGATGTTGCTGAGGAGATAAGGACAGTATTATATCCCACAAGTGTTTCCTAGAATGGAAAGATCTATGGATAAACAAATGAACAAATGGCCACTGAAAGAGCACATTTTTTGTTATCTCTAAAAGCAAAATATTGTGAGAGGCTGAAGTGTTGTCAGAGCTGTAGAATAGAATCTGTTATTGTCTAACTCTCCCTCTTGGGTTTTTTTTTCTTTTTAATAAGCACAATGGTTACCTCCATTGCAAATTTTGTCAAATTCAGTGAAATGAATCGTTACCTCTGGAGGTATCTTCTTGCCCCCAAATTTAGTGACTGGATAACTCAAAAGGTAACCATGGTGCATTTCTTCTAGTTTCCCTGAAGGGTGATCAAAATGTCCGTTTAAAACATGTAACCCATACCCCTGTAATTTAATGAATGGTATATAAGTAAAATGCTGAACTCTCAGGAGAGAAACACTGTCCTCAGAGTGTAATAGCTTTGGAGCAAATATGGGAATGTTTGTTTGCCAAGTCAGACATACATAAAGGGAATTTTCATGTTATGGCTAAAAACACTATCACACAGCCTGCCATAAAACTCGGCTCCAGTTGGGTTAAAATAGAATTCTAACAGCATTTAAGGACATCTACGGCCAGGCATGGTGGCTCACACCTGTACTTCCAGCACTTTGGGAAGCTGAAGTGGGTGTATCACCGGAGTCCAGGAGTACAAGACCAGTCTGGGCAACACAGCAAAACCCCATCTCTTTAAAAAAAAAAATTACACACACACACACACACACACACACACACAACTAGCTGGGCTGAGCTGTGATTGTACCATTGCACTCCAGCCTGGGTGACAAAGTGAGACCCTGTCTCAAAATAAAAATAAAAAAGAAATTTATATTATCTTGCACAAATTAGCCACTTTTAGTGCTTTAAATAATCAATGGTGCTCCTAAAATTCAGCCTATAAGCAAGCTGTTCTTATTTATCCCCAGGATTCAAAGACTGATACTAAGAACTGTAAAGGTCAATAGTAGCCAGCATTGGAATATAAGGTGAAATCTGCATTCTTTCTAAGTTTACAAGCACAGGACAGAATGAATGTCTAAATTTTAGAAATTGTCATGTAGAATATTGTCAGAGGTGATTATCTGTGGTTCAGTTGGGATGATAATGAAATGTTGCTATTAAACAATTCTATTTTAAGTTCTCATGAAGATTTTTCCCCTTCAAATTACATAGCTTCTTGGTAGAAAACATTCACATAAATCAATTTAGCAAATTAGCCCCAGCTGAACTGTGCAGGAATAAAATGAATTCAGTCACAGTATGAAGAGAAGGGCAGCAACCTTAGAGAGAAAACAGAATCTAGAGAAGAAATGCCCCGGTCTCTTTTCGATGTCTCTATGTAGGATTGCAGTCCAGGTATTCTGCACTTAGACAAAACACACAGACAAGCCGGATTGGGCTGCTCTCATTTACAAGACACAAAAACTTACAAAGACTTTGTATACAAACCCACATTTCATTAGACTGATTCTTGGGGATACTGATAAGCAGTAATTACTAAAGAGTACAACCCCCTCCTTCCTGCCACATTTTCCAAGAGCTCCATGTACTATCAGGATTAGCCATGCAAGAAAGACAGGAATGGTTTCTGAATCATTTCAAACCAGCATGCTGCCTCGAATTCTCTAACATCCAAGCTGCTCTCTACTACCCTCTGGAGGATATCAACATTACAGCAGTAAAAGAAGAAGAAAGACTGCTAATCACAGCATAGCACACTTACCTAGAAAACGGGAATGTGCAGTTTAATAGAATGAGGATTCCTTCAATAAAATACACAAAACTCTGTTGAGACTTCCATTTTTACTATAAACTATCATAACAAAATTATGCAAATATTCTGCTACAGATTATACATCACAATTAAGCAAAGTAATGCATATCTTCCCTCATTCCCCAAGTCTGAACTACTTCCTGGAGTTGTACTAACTCAAAGTATTAGACTATATGCTAAGAAGAGTCTTTAAGGGTCTGGAAAAAAAAAACTATGACTCTGATTCTTGAATTCACTGATGAGAAACTCAAATGAGAGAAATGAACTAGGTGTAACATATCAGGGAATGGTTAGGACTGTGGCAAACTGGGGAATCTCCTGCCCCATTAATGGGGCAAGAATCTATTAAGTTCTTGCTGACTGTTTCCAAAGTCACTTGTTTTGTCATTGTTGTGTTTGTTTGTTTGTTCTGAGAAGGAGTTTCGCTCTTGTTGCCCCAGTTGGAGTGCAACGGTGTGATCTCGGCTCACTGCAACCTCTGACTCATGATCCAGGATTCCCCTGCCTCAGCCTCCTGAGTAGCTGGGATTACAGGTGTGTGCCACCACGCCTGGCTAATTTTTGTATTTTTAGTAGCAACAGGGTTTCACCGTGTTACACAGCCTGGTCTTGAACTCCTGACCTCAGGTGTTTGGCCTGCCTTGGCCTCCCAAAGTGTTGGGATTACAGGCATGAGCCACCACGCCCAGCCATGTCTTTTTTTTTTTTTTTAAGCAAAAAGGCAGAAAATTAATTGTATGTAAAAATCTCAATATTTTAGAATGTTTGAATGACCTCAAAACACAGTACTGAGAAAAACAAATAGTGACAATATCTTGGATTTAGCCCATCAGCGCAGACATTTCTGTTCTAAGATTATCTGTTGGTGGCAACTGCAATCCATGAGAAAAACCAGAGAAGGAAACCTCATCCATCTCTTGCACAATGAGATTCATCCTATCAAAAAACCATCTGGTTTATAGGGACAGATGTAGCAGATGTGGTAATTTGAAGACTGTTTAAATCTTCAGCCAGTCACTTCCTTGAATGTTTGATCTTAATTTTGAAACAAAGTGGCTTTATATGGCATATTAAAGCATAAATAAATCACTGCAACCATCTAGGCTACTTCTTTCTCTGCCTGCTCAGTCCAGAAGCACAGAAGATAGTCAGATGGACACTCTCAAGAAGGGGATGGAAGCAATGAAACCACCTTCACATGTTTGTAGGAGGCTGGGTCACTACAGCTGTTATTAATCCTCTCCCAGGGATGGCAATGCAGGTTTGCTGTTTAACACCAAAGTTCCAGCTCTAATTCTAAGCATTACTTTTCTCCATCTTGGGTCTGATTTAAACTCCAATCTACTTCTCCTATGAGTATAATGTCTCTTTCTGAGATCCATTTATCTTTTTCAGAAAGAAGGACGTTGTCTCAGTCCATTTTTCCCATAGTTGACAGACTAGGGGTTGGAGAACAGATTTAGTGGATAAGGATGCCAACTGATTTTTTATTCAGGATAAAACCACTGTCTTGGCTGGGTGCTCTGGCTCACACCTGTAATTACAGCACTTTGGGAGGCTGAGGCAGGAGATGGGAGGAAGACTTGATACCAGGAGTTCAAGCAGCCTGAGCAACACAGGGAGAGCCTGTTTCTACAAAAATGTAAAAACTTGGCCAGGTACGGTGGTACTTGCCTGTAGCCCTAGCTACTTGGGAGACTGAGGCAGGAGCCTCAGGACTTGAGCCCAGGAGCTTGAGGCAGCAGTGAGCCATGATCATGCCACAGCACTTCAGCCTGGCCAACAGAGCGATATGCTGTCTCAAAAAAAAAAAAAATACAGAAAAGGAAAAAAAAAACTGTTTTATCTATAAAACCCTCATTATCATTAGTCAAATTTCTATTTCAACAGCATTGAAAATCCTTAGTGACTTTCCAACTCAAATACATGACTACTGAAGATTCCTGAATGAAGCAGAGTTCTTAAAATCTAATAAAAGGACCAGTCCCCTTGAATGTGTGTATGGATTTATTATAAATTTCTAGGGAAGCTAAATCCAGTATCATATCTGGATAAACAGCAGGAGGGGAGAAGAGGAGAGCGGAGAGGGGAGGGGGGAAGCAAGACAAATCCTAAAATTACCCTATAGATCATTACAATCCACATGAAAGCTTCTCTGTATTAAAAGAAAAGAAAGTACATATCTATGCATACAATTGAGTTACTTGAAAATCTGGCAAAAGACCCTTATTTAATAATAAATTACTCCTGAAAGAAACACGAAGCTAAAGTTAAATATCTATGAATGTCATTTAACCTCTGAAGATGTTTCATTAAATACTTATTGGAATCATGCTATATTCCTAGCATTTAATTTTTTCTTGAGAATGAATAAGAGCCATGCCGACTGCTTTGTTTAAAATTTTACTTTATAGACTGTCTGCAAGTGTTCTAATAATAGGCAAATGGATTAAGTTATGTATTTTGGGGGGTCTCATTTTAAAAGTGGATAAAACCTGTTTTTAAAAGTGTGTATGTGTGTGTGTGTGTGTGTGTGTGTGTGTGTGTGTGTGTGTACAAAAGGTCAATAGAAAATATAAATATTGAAGGTAATACCTAAGGTTATGTAAGATGGTGATACCTACATAAAATCCAATAAGATGCCTGAGATCAGCGACATTCCATGGAGTTGATCTATCATGTGTAAATCATAAATCACAGTAGGCAGTAATGTTGTCAACAGATTCAGGGCAATCTGAAACACTGGTCAGACAGCACTGAATTTAGTATTCACGGGTCTTGCTAGGGATCAATCCAATTCAGTGAAAGATCCTTGATTGGTATAAAAATGCAACCCCCAGAATCAGAGCAGCACCTCAGTTATCATTATTATCAACAACCTACCGAAGACGAAAAGCAACATGTGCTGACCAAGGAGACTCCACAATAAAAGATTCTCCCTCTGCTAATTTCACTTACAACAAAGGAAATTTGACATGCCAATACACATATATTAACATTGATGTCTGTTGCCACTCATTAAATACTTACAATTGCCAGGTACTATAGCAAGCACTTCACAGGCAGCATGTCAGTAAGTGAAGCCTCTGTGAGGACCATTCTTATCTCCACAGTCAGATTTCATAGAGACCCATGAAGATTAGACAGCCTGATCAAAGTTCCACTCCCAGTGAGTGTGCAAGCTGCAACGTGAACCCATTTCTTCATCTCTAAAAACACTGCTCTTACCTAAGACACTCCAACAATTAAATCTCCCAGACATAAAATTTTAAGGAGTAACACTGATGTTTTTGAAAGTGAATTCAGAGAGCAGATGGTTCATTCTCTGTTACCATCATTCAATTCTCTTATGGTTTTCTATAGGTCTTGCCACAAGGGCACTTTCATTTCTATCTTTCTATCATTCTTTTTCTAACCCATAAGAAAAGTTTCTAGCAAAAGTAGCAGCTTCACCTATCTAGGATCTTCCAGTGGTGACTTTTAGATCAATGGAGCTCTAGGTGACAAGAACAGAGCCTCCTTTTAAAAGAATACTCTTTGTATTAGTCAGGGCTCTCCAGAGAAACAGACCCAATAGAACATATATATAGATAGACAGACGTGTAAGAAGAGGCTTATTTATAGGAATTGGCTCACACGAATTGGCCAAAGAGTCTCACAATTTGCTATCTGCAAGCTAAAGAACCAAGAAAACTGGTAGGATGATTCGATCCATCATGGTATAAACTCCCAATCCAAGGCAGAAGGCTTGAGAACCTGGGGTGAGTGAGGGTTGTACTGGCATAAATCCCCCAGAGACCGAAGGCCCAGAAACCAAGAGATCCAATGTCCGAGGGTGGGAGAAGATGGGTGTCCCAGCTCAAGAAGAGAGAACAAGTTCAGCCTTCCTCCATATTTGTGTTCTATCCCAGGCCAGCAAAGGACCGGATGATGCCCATCCTTACTGGTGAGGGCAGATCTTCTTTACTCAGTTTATTGATTCAAATGCTAACCTCTTCCAGAAACACTCTTACAGATACACCCAGAAATAATGTTTTACCACCTTTCTGGGAACCCACTCAAGATGACACATAAAATTAACCATCTCACTAAAAATTTAAAAGACAACTTCATTCCTAGAATATCACAAACACCATTGTACCCATCAGCCAGAACTGATGGTTAATATTGTCACACTTGCATCAAGACTTTTAAATTGGATAGATGGATGGATCGATGGATGGATGGATGGATGGATGGACAGATAAATGGAGAGATGGATGGATGAAGAAATCTGCCCTAAAATTAATGAATAAAAGCAACTTCTTCCAGTAAATAAGTCAATGTTCAGAACTAATTAATTTATTTACCAGGTATGCCCTGAGTTAGAATCCAGCAATGTGCTAAATACTGATACAACAGGGAATAAAACAATGATGTAACACTGTTCCAATACAGGGAAAAAGAAAGCATTGTGGGATCATGGCAGGTGGTAGCTCACTCACATCACTGGTTGCCATATGGTGCCAGATTTTCCAAAACTTCCAAGAAGCAGAAAATAAAGATTTCACATGGGTAGGTGGCTAGGGTCAAATCACAAAGGCTCAGGCTAATCACGTCAAATTACAACCAATGAAAGATTTTAAATGAGGAAGTGACATCATTAAATTCTACTTTATCAACATGACTCTAACCACATACGGCAAATGGGTTAGAAGGGGTGAAGACAGAAGCCTTAAATTTCACTTAACCAATTACAAAAACAACACACACACCCCTCTCTTCACACACACACACACACACACACACACACCATTAAACCTGCCTCATTAGGACTCCTAAAATCAAATTTCACATTCCCTTACAATTTTCTAACTTGAAAATAAAAACTCACTGTAAACAACTAGTGCTTTCAAAACCCTCCAGTTTTCCTCCCTCTTTGTGCTTCACCTATCTAGGAAAATGTGGCTTTAGGCCACATCTTCTCACTACAGTAGCAAAGGGTTTAAATCACAGGCTTGCATTGACAGTGGCACTCATCCCATCAATATTCTCAGCGAAGACTTATACAGGCATAACTCACAGATATTGTGGATTCAGTTCCTGATGACCACCATAAAGTGAATATTGCAACAAGGCAAGTCACATAAATTTTTTTGTTTTCCAGCAAATATAAAAGTTGTATTTATACTGCGCTGTAGTCTATTAAGTGTACAACAGCACTATGTCTAAAAAATGTACATACCTTATTAAAAAATACTTTATCACGGCCGGGCGCGGTGGCTTACGCCTGTAATCCCAGCAGTTTGGGAGGCCGAGGCAGGCGGATCACGAGGTCAAGAGATTGAGACCATCCTGGCCAACATGGTGAAACCCTGTCTCTACTAAAAATACAAAAAATAGCCGGGCATGGTCGCACATGCCTGTGGTCCCAGCTACTAGGGAGGCTGAGGCGGAAGAATCACTTGAACCCAGGAGGCGGAGGTTGCAGTGACCCAAGATTGCGCCACTGCACTCCAGCCTGGCAACAGATGGGGACTCCGTCTCAAAAAAAAAAAAAACTTTATCACTAAAAATTGCTAACAATCGTCTGAGACTATAGTGAGTCATAGTCATTTTGCTAGTGAAGGGTCTTGCCTTGATGTTGACGGCTCCTGACTGATTAAGGTGGGGGTCACTGTATGTTGGGGTGGCTATGGCAATTCCTTAAAATAACACAATGCTGAATTTTACCGCATTAACTCTTCCTTTCAGGAAGGGAATATTTCTCTGTAGCATGTGATGCTGTTTGATACCGTTTTATCCACAGAACTTCTTTGAAAATTTGAGTCAACCCTCTCAAAACCTGCCGCAGTTTTATCAACTAAGTTTATATGATAATCTAAATCCTTTGTTGTCATTTCAAAAATGTTCACAGCATCTTGACCAGCAGTAGACTTTATCTCAAGATGATACTTTCTTGCTCATCCATAATAGCAACTTCTAATCTACTCAAGTTTGATCATGAGATTGAAGCAATTCAGTCACATCTTCAGACTCCAATTCTAATTCTAGTTCTCTTGCTATTCCCACCACATTTGCTAAGACTTATTCCACTGAAGTCCTGAACCCCTAAAAGTCATCCCTAAGGGTGGAATCAACTCCTTCCAAACTCCCATTCATGTAGATATTCTGACTTCCTCCCATGAATCACAATTTTGTTGTTGTTATTAGAGGTAGGATCATGCTCTGTGGTCTAGGCTGGAGTGCTATGGTGCCATCACAGCTCACTCCAACCTCAAACTCATAGGCTTCTGCCACCCTCCTGCCTCAGCCTCCTGAGTTGCTAGGACTATAGGCATGGGCCACCAACTCCAGCTAATTTTTTCTTTTTAATTTTGTTGTGGAGATGAGGTCTCACTGTATTGCCCAGGCTATACTGAAACTCCTGACCACAGTGATCCTCCCACCTTAGCCTCCCAAAGTACTGGGATTATAAGTGTGAGTCATCACACCCAGCCACAAGTGTTCTTAATGGCATCTAGAAAAGTAAATTGTTTCCAGAAGATTTTCAGTTTACTTTGACCAGATCAATAGAAGAATCAGTATCTATGGCAGTTATAGTCTTACCAAATGTATTTCTCAAATAACAGGACTCGAAAGTTTAAGTGACTCCTTGTTCCATGGGCTGCAGAATAGATGCTGTATTAACAGGCATGAAAACAACATTCATCTCCTTGTATATCTCCATCAGAGCTCTTGAGTGACCAGGTGCCTTGTCAATGAGCAGTATTAACAATACTTTTTTTCCTGAGGAAGTAGGTCTCAACAAGGGCTTAAAATATTCAGTAAACCAAGCTGTAAGCAGTTGTGCTATTGTTTAGGCTTTGTTGTTCCATACGTACAGCATAGGCAGAATAGATTTACCATCTTCTTTAAGGTCTTAGGATTTTCAGAAGAGTCAATGAGTATTGGCTTCACTTTAAAGTCACCAGCTACATTAGCCCCTAACAAGAGACTGAGTCTGTCCTTTGAAGTTTTGAAGCCAGGCATTGACTTCTCTCTAGCTAGGAAAGTCCTGGACAACATATTCTTCCAATAGAAGGCTGTTTCATTTACAACTAAAATCTGTTTTTTAGTATAGCCACATTCATCAATTATCTTAGCTTGATCTCCTAGATACCTTGCTGCAGCTTCTACAATAGTACTTGCTGCTGCAACTTGCACATTTATTATAAAAACAGCTTCTTTCATTAAACCTCATGAATCAACTCATATGCTAGCTTCGGACTTTCCTTCTGCAGCTCCCTCACCTCTCCATCTTCATTCACAGAACTAGGGAGTTGGAGCCTTGCTCTGGATCAGGGTGTGGTTTAAGGAAATGTGGCTGGTTTGATCTTCTACCCAAACCAACTTCTCCACATTGGCAATAAGGATGTTGCACTTTCTTGCCATTCCCGTACTCACTGGAGTAGCCCTTCTAATTTCCCATGATAACTCTTCCTTTGCATTCACAACTTGGCTGTTTGGTGCAAGAAGCCTAGCTTTCAGCCACTCTCAGCTTTCCACATGCCTTCTTCTTAAGCTTAATCATCTCTAGCTTTTGATTCAAAGTGAAAGATGTGGGACTCTTCCTTTTGCTCAAACAGTTAAAGAGTCAATTGCAGGGTTAATTGACTTAATTTCAATACTGTTGTGTCTCACGGAATAGGAAGGTTGGAAGGGAGGGAAAGAGACATTCAAAAGGGGGATACTGGAGCAAACAGAACACACACAACATTTATTAAGTTTGCACCTTGATATTACAACAGTAACATCAGAGATAAATAAGTGATCACAGATCACCAAGACAAACAGAACAAGGAAAATGTCTAAATATTGTGAGAATTACCAAAATGTGACTCAAAGACACAAAGTGAGCAAATGCTATTAGGAAAATGGCACCAACAGACTTGGACAATGTGAGGTTGCCACAAACCTTCAAGTTGTGAAGAAAAATGCAGTATCTGCAAAGCGCAATAAAGGGACACTTAATAAAAAGGGTGTGACTGGAATGGCTTTCAAGTGCTAGTTTCTCTGAAGCCTCTGTGCATTCATGAGTACTCCCACACACCCTCAAACACACACACATAGAAACATAACAACCCATATTCATATTTCTGCAGGAAATACCATAAATCAATTTCCACTATGGTCTTTGGTTTTTAAAACAATCTACTGGACTGATAATGATGCCAATAATATCTTCTGGGTGCTCATCATTGTGTGAGGGACATTACATACATTATTTTAATGTAATGCTCCCCTAAATCCTAGGAGATTAGTATAATTACCATCCCCATTGTACCAGTACAAAAACCAAAGCTTGGAATTGTTAATGAGCTTGCCAAAGGTCACACATCCAGTAAATTGGGATACTGGGATCTGAACCTAGAAAGCCTGAATCTGAACCCTGTGTTTCTAACAGACGTGCCCACTGCCTCTTCCAGGGAAGGTGGACAGGGCAGTGATAAGGGTGTCTAGCTGTAGGACCACACATTATTTTCATATTTACCATTAAGGTTTCAGGAAAGCCCCAGTGATAGTGGGAAGAAAGAATGGAAAACTTAATCGCTGTTCATTATTTTGCATCAGTTAAGAAATAATCTACTCTCTCAACTGTTACCAATAGACATTCTGAAAACCTCTTGGAAATCTCTATTTCTGTAAAACCATTGCTTTCAGCCACTAAGTTCAGGTCATGAAAAAGTATGTATTAAGATTTAAAAATTTTAGGCACATACTGCTAAGTCAATAAAAATCCAATTACAAATATGTGACCACATTTTTGTTTGCACACATCCACAAACACCAGAAAATATAAACAAGAATGTTCAGTCATTATCTTTGAGATCACTATTTTTCCTTCTTTATGCTTTTCCATCTTTCCTAAGTGTTTCAGATTTACTGTTCTTGTAATAGGGGACGTATGATTCAATGGCAGCTTTGGGGGAATAGTGAGAAGAGTTTAATGCCATGTGGGCTGCTTCGGAAATGCACATTTTGAAGCTCCTACTATAATGATGCAAACAACATCAAAGACTATGGTTATGACCAGACAGAACCTGATCATCTGTGGAATCTGCAGTTGCTTCAGAATAAAAGAGGTTGCTGTCATTGCTTTATTTATTAAGCTACATTTGATGAGCACATTTAGTAAAATAAAAAGTTCTTGTTGGCTTCTTCAGTTGTGTCAATCTTTAAAATTTACAAAAGAACTTAAAAAGCTAATACAAAGTAATTCTATCTTCCTTGAGCTATAATTTGTGGATTTTTTAAGAAGCCACGTTGAGAAGACTCATTTTAAACCATGCTTCTTTATTGGCCTAAGATAATGGCTTATGCTGAGAAATATACCCTAAGATCACACCATATCATAGAAATCAAAGGACGTGTTTCATTTGTGAATAAAATTCATTACATATCAGCAGAAAGCTTTCAACAAGGAGATTCACACTCCAGAAAATCTATAGACGTAGAGATCCAATCCAAGTTGCAGCCAGTTAGTGCCCACGACCTACTTTAATCAATTCGACAAATATCTAGTAAGTGCTATGCTCTGAACTAGGTATAGCCTAATGAGGACGGCATAGAGGAGGTACCACCTTGACATAATAGGATCGTTGGAATCCACTGGAATGCACTCTAGAAAATGAATACAACATGGCTTTTAATGCCTTTGCTCACTCACATGGGGACATGACATTTAAATATACTTATACCAAAACACTTAGAATTCTACACTGTATCAAGTCCAAGAAGAACAAAAGTTGTTCTTCAAAGTTTCCTGTTGTGGAAATCAGTAACAAAAACAATAGCAACAGTAGGCCTTGCTTTGGAGCACATTCAATGCATCAAGTACCTTGCCAAATATTTTACATCATTATTTCATTAATTTTAAGAGAAAATTCTTAGAATCCCTAGGCCCATGTTTTGAGACAATGTATGCATCATTTTCCCCATCATGCAAATGCGGTACACCCAGAGTATGCTTCTCATTTTAATGAATAATTTTTTATGTAGAGCAAGTAAGGGCTTCAGAGCCAGACACATCAGAATGTGACTTGTGGCTACACCGTGAATGCGTCATGTGGGCTTTGGGGCAAGCTCTGTGGTCTCTGAGCCTCTCTGTCCTCATCCCTGAAATAAAGACCCCAGTTGCTTTTCCCAGAATTCTTCAGAGGATTAAAGGAGATAGTGTGTGAGTGAATGTGTCTGTGTGTTGCCCAGTACCTGGTGTGGTACATGCACAACAGGTGACTTTATTCAAGATGTGACCCACAACCATACTACTTCCTGTGCTCTCAACCTTTTACTGAATTCCATTTCATGTGAACTGTCCTAAGACTCATTATCTGACTTCCACAGGATTCTGCTGAGCTAGTAACCTTCTCTTTCCCTGCATCTGTGAAAACCTACAGCATTTGTCATACAGTCAATCAGAATGTAGGAAACAGGGTTAAGAAGACGCTGTTAATTGAAGAAACCTGCTGATCAACAATATATATGGGAAATGTTTGTAAACAAACTCAGAAACATCTGTCCACATAAAAGTCTGAAAACAGATATGAAAATTAGCTTTTGAAGGAGTAAATGGGAGGCAGGGTAAAATAAACTTCACTCTATCGAGTGCTTAAAAAAAGAAAAAGACCCTACATGCCTTCTCTCTACAAAGATATCTGCATATTTTCCTAGATGCTAAATACATCTAGGCATATAAACATGATTGATACCACATCATCTCATTATTATCACTCTGGAGATCACATGTTAAATAATTGAGATCACATAATACATCTTTATTCCCATGGTGATAATATTCATATCCTAATGTTAAAAGTTCTGTCTTTTCAAAATGCATTCATTTGCTCAACTTTATATCAAGCTTTTATTATGTGCCTCATACTATAAAATGAGGATACAGTCTAGAAGATTCCTAAGTGTTTATCCACCCAGTTCTTCATATTCCACCCTTTTCCTTCTAAATAACCCAAGAAAAATATCTCTGAAGCAGTCTTCATCTCTGTCAGTATTTAAAATAACTAGGTTGGGCACGGTGGCTCATGCCTGTAATCCCAGCACTTTGGGAGGCCGAGGCGGGCAGATCACCTGAGGTCTGGAGTTCAAGACCAGCCTGGCCAACATGGTGAAACTCCATCTCTAATAAACATATAAAAATTATCCAGGCATGGTGGTATGGGCCTGTAATCCCAGCTACTCAGGAGGCTAAGGCAGGAAAATCTCTGAGGGGTGGGATTATGGACAAACTATTATTTTTTTTTTCTTTTTAAAAATTACATTAACATATGTAAACCAAAATTTGCCATCTTAACCATTTTTAAGTGTGTAATCCAGTGGCATTAATTTCATTTACAACATTGTGCAATTATCGCTACTATCCTACTATCTTTCTTTTGTGTCATCTTGAAGAGAAATTCTTTAATTATTAGGCAATAAATTCCCGATTTGGTCCCTCCCTCCAGTCCTTTGGCAACTTCTAGTCTTTATTCTATTTCTCTGAATTTGCCCATTCTAGAACTTTCATACAAGTAGAATCATACAATGTTGGTCCTTCTGCATCTGGCATATTTCACTTAGCATAATATTTTCAAGGTTGATCCACGTGATTTTTTTGAAAATTATTTTCGCGTATTATTTTTTACATGGAAATGTTATATACAGGAAACCAGAAGGGTTTGTGTCTCAAATAATGAGCAAGATACAGAGAAACAGAAGCAGGAAAGAGAAGCAATCTTAAGCAGGAGGAATGAGACAGGCAAAGGGGCACAGGGCAGAGGACAGGCAGTGCCCCCAGAATGGCATGGAGAGTGGTGTCCAGGATTAATGGTCAGTAAGTCAGACTGCATCTCTGAAATCGGCCTAGCAGACAACATGTGAGATATAACCCAGGTCATCTTGCACAGCTCTTACCACAGATCCAATCTACTGACAAAAATACAGAGCATATTACTTACAATTGGAAGCCCTAATTTCGCAGGCAAGCATATTTTGCATGAGTTGGCAGGTTACAAATGAACACAAGAAGACAGCATCTGTCAAGCCCCTTAGGAAACCAGGCAGAACCAAATGTAATTCCTTACCTGAAAAACATAAACACATAACACATATTAAAATTCAATAGGCAAATTTTATGTCTTTCTTAGTAGTTTAAGCCACATGTTTAATCAATTATTTCTTTTTCTCATTGCAGGCTGTCTATGGCAAGTGGATATTTAATTCTTTTTTTTTATTTTTGAGGTAGAGTCTTGCTCTGTTGCCCAGGATAGAGGCACAATCTTGGCTCAGTGCCATCTCTGCCTCCCAGGCTCAAGCAATCTTCCTACCTTAGCCTCCCAGTAGGTGGGATTACACGTATGCACTACCATGCCCAGCTAATTTTTTATATTTTTTGTAGAGATAGGGATTTGTCACGTTGCAAGGATTTGTCATGTTGCCCAGGCTGGTCTTAAACACCTGGTCTAAATTGATCCACCCAGCTCGGCTTCCCAAAGTGTTGGGATTACAGGTGTGAGCCACTGCACCTGGCAGGATACTGAATTCTTTCTATTTTTTGAGATGGAGTCTCGCTCTGTCACCCAGGCTGGAGTGCAGTGGTGCAATCTCAGCTCACTGCAACCTCTGCCTTCCTGGTTCAAGCGATTCTCCTGCCTCAGCCTACCAAGTAGCTGGGACTACAGGTGCCCACCACCACGCTGGCTGATTTTTGTATTTTTAGTAGAGACGGATTTTCACTATGTTGGCCAGGCTAGTCTCAAGCTCCTGATCTCGTGATCCGCCTGCCTCGGCCAGCCGTGAGCCACTGTGTTCAGCCCTGAATTCTTAATTCAGTGCATATTTTTCCCTGATTCAAGACTATTTTGATGTAAATGTTCCTATACAGGATGATAATAAATGCTTCTGATGCAAGTATATGGAGTCACTGTATCAAACCTAACCCAGAATTGACGATATTATTGACAGCATAATTAGTCATTTCTGGGACATAACAATCACATAATCAAATGGACCCTCAAATCCCACTTAAAATCTCATCCAACCCCTGAATTCACCCATTGACTTGTTAGGTACCTATCCATTCACTCAGCACACCTAGTGAGTACAAACTATGCTTGCTCATGACACAGACAGGAAAAGCATGATTCTAGCCATCAAGGACTAATATAATATAGAAATAAACTATATTCAAGCCTCTTCCCTCTTCACTGATGAATATCTGGAAAATAATTATATTAGTTTGGACTTCCTCTGCCTAGTCAATCACTGACTCAGTAAGTATATTCAGAGCATTTCTCTGTGCTAGGATACGTAATACAAGAGCAAACACTGCCCCATCTCTGGCCTTGGGGAACTTACAGTCTAGTAGCAAATACAGACGTTTTAGTATAAGCACATGTAATGGGAGGGTCAAGCAGGGCAATCTAGTCTGGGCTAATGAAAGCTGCCTTGAAAAGGCACATTTAAATTGAGATCTAAGCCAGGCATGGTAGCTAACGCCTGACATCCCAGCTACTCAGGAGGCTGAGGCAGGAGGCACGTGAGAGGCCAGGAAGTCAAAGCCAGCCTAAGCAACAAAACGAGACCCTGTCTCAATCACCTAAGGGATGAATAGGAGTTAAAGGAAAGTGTCATTTAGGTGTATGAAAGTGGTTTCTAAACTGTGTTCAAGGGACTCCCTCTCCCCACGCCGAGGATTCTTAAGACCCTCTCAGGGGATACATAAGCTCAAAACCAGTTCTTAATAATGCAAAAATGTACATGCCCTTTTCACTCTCATCTTCTTACAGTTGTGTTTTCCAGAGGCTACAGGCCTGAAGGCAGAAGCAGCAGTGAGAACTCAGCTGCCCTACGTTAAACCAGACTGCCCAGAGATGGCCAAAAACCTAACAAAATTCCACTCTTCTCACTAAATATTTAGCTCTAGAAACTATTTCTTTCAAAAATGTTACTTATGTTAATACATACTAGGTATATTATTGTGATTTTTTAAATGAATTAATATACATTTGTAATTTATCGGTTTCCATTTCTAAAAAGGTAAATATGCAGGGAATAAAAGCTCTTTGGTGTCCTCAAATATATTTAAGAGTACAAAGGGGTAAACTGTAGACTTCACTTAAGTGATGTGTTGATATAGATTCATCAGTGGTAACAAATGTCCCACAACAATGCAAGATGTTAAGAAAAGAAACTGCGGGGGAAGAGGAGAAAGCGTCCATGGAAACTCTACTTTCTATGCCATCTTCCTGCTAAACCTAAAACTGCTCTAAAAACTAAACTCTGCTTAAGGGGGAAAAACGAGTCTAAAAGAATTTCAAGACCAACAGGTTTGAGAATCACTGGCCTACAGAAAGGCAGAAGAGAAGCCAGTGGGTTAGGCGGGAGTGGTGGGTGGAGAAGCCAGGAAGCCAGAGGCTGGGAATCCAAGACTCAGGGTGCCGATGATTAGGACCAGGATGTGGCTCAAAAGGCAGTTTTTAAAAAGATAAGGCTTCACAGCATTCCTTCCAGAAATAGTTCTCCTCCTCTCTCCTAAACTGATGATAGCTCAGAAGGACAAAGAAAACCTAAGAGTCCCCAAGGCAGTCAGGCTCCAAGCATAGGCCCAGGTGCTCCTTGGTAGCCAAATTTAGACAAGAAGGCTTTTCAGGTTTGCACTTATCTTACTCCTAAAGGAATTAAGGTGTGGTTGTTCTCCTCGTTTTAATATCTATTAGCTAACTGAAAAATTGCCCTCAAAGAGTTGCTGAATACAGTGACATTAAGCTGACCCCATGCTCACTGACATTACTTTCTTGTGTGTCAAGTAGAACACTAAAACTGTGAGCCACAGGAACATTCTGATTCTCAAGTTCAAGTCTTCTGGGGATGACTAATGCAAAGCCGAGGTGGGTAGGATATGGGTCTTTAGATCTTCTGGCTCTGCTCTGAGTTAGGATTTTCTAAAACAGAGCAGAAACCCTCAGAGAGTCCAGAATAGAAGAAAAATTATGTACCTTTTCAGACAGAATAGGAAAGTGTAGCTGCTGCTTTGTATTGCAACACAGTGTGGGGCAGGTTAGGTTCACTTGTCCTTCCATTGTTTCAATTGATACTCATTAAACACCTACTATGTGTCAATCTGATGTCAAGGACCTGGTGATGAAGTTTAGGAATACATTTAAAAAAAAAAACAGGCCACGATTATAGAGCTTGACACATGTAATGAGTGAGTTAAAGAAAGGATGCTATGGGCCCCCAAAAAGAAGGATATGAGAAACATGACCTTCTGGAGGAGTTAACTGTCAAAATCGAGGCCTGGTGGGTGATTAATATTTGGCCAGATTAGTAGCGGGGTATACAACAGTTAAGACTGGAGAAACGATACAGACTAAAGAGTGGAAACAACAGAGGATCCCAAAGCAGCCCTGGGAAGGGGAACAAAACTGGAGGCAGGAGAGTAATAGGGTGGTGATGGTGGTCCAGATGGTGTCCTCAAGCATGCCAGGGGCAGTGGGGCTAGACAGTAGATGTGTTAACACTGACAGAGCCCAGCCATGACTGTAAACGGAGGTATGGGAAGAATAAGAGAAACACAGCACAGCCAGCCAATTCTCTACAGTGGGAGAGTTGATGGGCTCTGAAGACTTTATCACATTAAGATGCAAGGCACTCAGTGGTAGCTAGCAACCTCAGAGATGGTGATGGTGAAGTTTAAATGAGAGAATACCCAATGTCTGTAAATGCCTGATGCAATTCATAAGAGCTGTGGTTACTGTTACCATAGCTATCCTTATAACTGAGCATTCACCAAGTAAGTAAGATGTAGGTGATGTGATTCTATGTAAATCATAACCAAAATCAGTTGCAAAACTGTTCTGTGGCAACCTGGATGAGATGGAAGACTATTACTCTAAGTAAAGTAACTCTAAGTAAAGTAAAGTAACTCTAAGTAAAGAAAACCAAACATCATATGTTCTCACTCATAGTGGGAGCTAAGCTACGAGGATGCAAAGGCATAAGAATGATACAACGGACTTTGGGGACTCAACGGGAAAGGATGGGAAGGGGGTGAGGGGTAGAAGACTAAAAATTGGATCCAGTGTACCCTGCTCGGGTGATGGGTGCACCAAAATCTCATAAATCACCACTAAAGAACTTATTCATGTAACCACATACCACCTGTTCCCCAAAAACCTATGAAAATAAAATAAATATATATATAAAACTAGTAAAGTCTGAGTAAAAAAAATCAACTGTGCTGTGGGCCAGTCTTTCATTATACAAGTAAGGCTGAGGATTATAGCAAGTAGAAATGATATTACTGAATCAAAGCCTGACCAAGCAAACAAAAGGGGAGACCTCAAGAAATGTTCTGGGATCTTTATTTTTAAGAGGTTTTGTTTGGCCTTCTCAAGCAAGATCCAGATGATACAGAGCATACTGTTTCCACCTACTCCATAACACAGGAGGAAGCATTTAAACTCAAAATGATGGTGCAATGAGAAATGGGGTCAGGGAGGCTGCAGCACAGCAAATGAGGAAAACGCACACTGCTGGTGACCAAGGCTCTGGTTAAGGCCAGGCAGAGCAGAAAGGGGCTCCTGTGGGTGATGAGGCTGAGACTCATGCTGCAAATTAAAACCCAAAGGCCAAAATCCACTGGCAAACACCAAAACAAAATGGTCCCATAATTGGCAAGATAATAGTTAGGGATTCCAAAGCAAACATCCTGTAATTCTGGTCACTGTGCTGATGGAGGGCAGGGACAGAAATTTGAAGAACCTGAAAGGAGTTACATATGTGATAAGGAGGTTGGGAAAACGGGCTTTTTAAAAAAGGGAACAAGTACCGGGGATTTATAAATACAGAGTTGAGAAAGTGATCTTCAACGTTGCTTCTCCAGTAGAAATGTATCTCCCTCTAAGACAAAATCTACCATTATGATCAAATCAACAAGCTAGATGAACTGTAAAATGAGTTCATAAAGTTTATAAAAGACCTCACAATATAGTTCCTCTAAATAGTGATTTGTTTGACAAATACCGGTTCATACATATTTTAGAAACAGATGCAATGTAATTTGCGACTATGGGAATCAGAATTATGAGAAGTCAAATTTCGCTGTGTAAATCAGAAGTTCTCCATATGTAGTCAATGAACAGCTTGTATTTCCCCCACTTGAGGAAAAATGCTTACTTTGGGGTCCAATCCCAGATCTATAACATTAGAATCTTGGGTTTCAGGAATGTGTATTTTTCACAAGTTCCCCCGCAAGGTATTTTACATACACTGAAAGGTGAAAGCCACCCAGGGAAAGCAAGTAGATTCTGAAGGAAGGGCTCTTACATATTAACTGTTTTCTATCAACATAAGAAATATATAGTACTACTTGAAATTTTTGCAGGAAAAGAAAGAATACTACAGTGGGAGGCCTCATGAGACATTAAAATAAGTTACCAAAGAGGCTTGAAACCTTCCTTGTTATAAGATGCACCAGGCAAGTGATTCAACCTCTCTGAACCTGTTTCCTCATCTTTAAAATGGGGATTAAAAACAGTTTCAGAAATTTGTTATGAGGGTTTACCCAGCTAATGTGTTTATTGTGAGCACATGTGCCTGGCACGGGCAAGCGCTTAGTGAGTATAAGCTATAATTATTTAAGAGAAACAGCTGATGAAAATGGTAGACCTAGTCCTGTATTCGAAAGATGAGAAAAGTATGAATCCCATTCCTGCCCTTACTCTAGCACAGAGACTCTGAAATAAATGTAAAGATCCTTGAGCTGGAGGCTGCTCATGAAGAAAGAAATTTTCCTGCCCCCTGCTGGGCAATGGTGCACTGACAGAGAGAAAGCCTAGAGAAACGTTCCCAGCATCACAGCCAGGCTGCCGCCTTATTGTGTGGCAGGGTCCCCTTCAAAGAGCACACAGTGTCTCTCCCTTTGTCTACTTTTGATATCTCTTTTCAATCTAACATTATGATGTTGCACTGACCTTCGGAGAAAAGGTCATTGTTGTACACGGTTCTGATAAGCCGCTTTCTAAAAAACACTTCCTGGATGCTAGCAGTATGTACTTCTTTATCAAGTGGAAAAGATGATGATCTTGTCATTTAATAGTGGCCTTAGGAAAGAGAGGGATGACAAAGGAAGTTTCCAAATGTCACTGAAGAATGGCCTTTGCAAGTATCACTGAGTCAAATGTGGGCAGTGTGTAAGGACGTATGTGTGCATATTTGCATATGCATGTGCATACCATGTATATGTTCTCTCTCTAAAGAAAATATATTAAAAGTTTACACTCAAGTTCATGTAACAATTTTATAGTTTAAAAGATGTACAATATTTAGAGTAGACTTGATCTGCATCCAGTTTTTAAAAATTTCCTTCCTTGTTCTATTCTTTTACAAACACAGAATTTCTTATAGAAGAACATTTTTAAAAGCTATTTATCCTTAAAGATATTGTCTGAGGTTTTTTGCTTTTTGGAAATGGGGTCTTGCCACGTCACCCAGGTTGGAGTGCAGTAGCGCAATCTCAGCTCACTGCAGCCTCAACTTCCCAGGCTCAAGCCATCCTCCCGCCTCAGTGCCCGCAAGTAGTGGGACTTCAGGCACAACCCACAAGGCCCAGCTAAAATTTTTTTATATTTTTTGTACAGACATGGTTTCATCATATTGCCCAGGCTGGTCACAAACTCCTGCACTCAAACAACATGCCCACCTTGGCCTCCCAAAGTGCTGGAATTACAAGCGTGAGACACTGCACCCTAGCAAAGATATCTTTAAAGATACTTAGAAGTAGCTTTAGGATCAGATTCAAAACTCAGCTTCTGTTGTTTACTTTAATATGATGATAGGTAAGTCACTTAACCTCTCTAAGGTTTAATTTTCTCCTATAAAATGAGGAAATGTCTACTTAGGTTTGGTGTGAGGAATAAATAAAATAATGTATAGGAAAGTGCTTTATTTATAATTGGTAACCAATCAAATCAATGTAATTTAACATCAAAATTAATAACATAATTAATCCAAAATGGCTATTCTCCACAAAATGTTAAAAGTTATCTTGTAAATTACATCTGTAATCTCAGAGGTACAATTCCTAAGCATGCAGAAGCAAGCTACTAAGGTCATGGAGTCATGTAGGCATGTATTTTTGGTTGAAGACAGGGCCTTGACGTGTGTTGACAGAGTCTCTTCTTGATCAAATTTCAGTCTGGTTCCTATGAGCCCTCTTTTCTGACAAGGCCTCAGCCTTAACCCCAGTCCTGTCTTTGGCTGGCCAGCCCAGTCTTAGCAAAGAATCCTACTAAGTCATATCCCACCCTGACCCCAGTTCTTGATATCTGATCATCTTGGCCTGCCTTCAGCAAGAATCCTGTTAGGTGAGTGTAGCCAGAATCCCCCTACTCTGATATCTCCTCTTAGTCATTTTCCATCCACTGACCTCCCCTCACCCTCACCCTTGCTCATTAGCTATAAATTCCACTTGTCCTGGCTGTATTCAAAGTCTAGACTGATCTCTCCTCTATTGAAATATCCCTGTTACAGTAGTCCTCAGTAAAGTCTTCCTGACCATTTTAACAAGTGCCAGAATAATTTTTTTCTTCAACAGTGTCTAAAAGAGAAACAGGGAAAGAAGGACAGATGAATGTCACTGTGCAACACCAGAGATAGCAGAGATTGAGATAAGAAAATCTGGAAAGATTAATATATCCTGAATTGAAAGTGAATACCTGAGAACCATAGGGATGCAAACACACACACTCAGTTGATTTTGTGATATCTAAACCGTCCAGTAATCAGAATCTGTGGTATTATAGACACTCTGCCATCGTCAACCCAATGAGAAAACTAAGAAAAATACTAATACGAAGCACTCTCCCATGCTATCTCACGGAATCTTCACCAAAAACACCTATGAAGTGGATATGGCTATTAACCCAATTTTATCGGTAAAGTAACTAAGAGTTAAAGAAGTAATCTGTCACACCTGTAATCCCAGCACTTTGGGAGGCCAAGGCAGGTGGATCACCTGAGGTCAGGAGTTCAAGACCAGCCTAATCAACATGGTGAAACCCTGTCTCTACTAAAAATACAAAATTAGCTGAGCATGGTGGCACATGCCTGTAATCCCAGCTACTCAGGAGGCTGAGGCAGGAGAATCGCTTGAACCCAGGAGGCAGAGGTTGCAGGGAGCCAACATCACACCATTGCACTCTAGCCTGGGCAACAAGAGTGAAACTCCAACTTAAAAAAAAAAAAAGTAGTTTGTACCCCTGTTATATAGCTGGCAAGTTAAAGAGTCTAGGCTCAACCCCAGGCAAGTTGATTCCAAAGCCCATTCTTTTAATCACCACACAAAACTGCCTCCCAGGGAGAAATATCCAGGAGAAAGAAAAAGTAAAGTTGAAATTCTAGGAAAAGCAGAAGGGCCCAGAAGGAGTGAACCACCTAACTTCAAGATCATAGGCATGGGAAAGGACCACACAGCTGCAGGTACAGGCTGAAGAGAATATCTGAATGAACACAATGTCTAACAGAATGAATAACTTATTGTACCCTCTGCATTAGTTATAATCATACAAAATCTTTCTCATTGATCTTAGGGATTCCCAAAAAACTTTCTTCAATCCCCCAACCTCATTTTCTGTTTGCTTGAAATCTATCACATGATAGATATTGCTATAATATAGTGACTTTTTACCAATTATTTTAAAGGATAAAAGCAAAATCCACAATTCCTTCTTATTACTGAGAGACAGAATTCTGATCACAACTACAAAGTGTGAATCAAGCAAATATGCCAGGATGTGATGTCAAAACAATGGCACATTTACAATTAATTTCCATTCTCATTGAAGTGATGATTGCAAGAGGAAAAAAATAATGAGTTAATTACTGAAGAAAGGAAAAAAATAACTATTTAAAACATCTATCAAGGATTTACAGGGCACAGGAAAACTCATTCACCCAATTTTATGCTCACTGACTTGTCTTGGTCTCCAGATTTCTGTGCGTAACATCACTTTTCAAGAGCAAGAAAGTTATTCCACAAGCTTTTGAAATAAGTACCTCATTAGATGTATTTCATGATTCACTTTTTGATGTTGGGCCTGCCTTTTCACTACTGCCACTTTCAAAGGCAATGTCTTAAGGAAAAGTTTCGTGTAAACTGGGTTTTCCACTTAAAGGTAGTGCTAGTTCTAGGCAGCTAAAAGAACTAAAGCTTTGGAGAAGGCCTGCTGGGTTTCCAAATACTTTATTCTCACTATTTCAAACCAAATATGCCAAGTTACAAATGAACATATGGTGACGCCTTAGCCAACTAGTTTGGATTACTGTCCAAATTAGGGACTAAATCTTGGAGGTTACACTTATTTAGAGTAAGTATTAGCTAGTTTTCTATCTTTAAAAAGAAATATCTTTCATATAAAGAGAGGTGAGAAAGGGACTGGCCAATTAAATAACTGTTACACCACAAATAGTTCATTCATACATTTATTTTCTGTTTTGAGATGGAATCTCACTCTGTCACTCAGGCTGGAGCGCAGTGGTATAATCTTGGCTCAGTGCAACCTCCACATCCCGGATTCAAATGATTCTCCTGTCTGAGCCTCCCTAGTAGCTGGGAATACAGGCGCACATCACCAGGCCCAGCTAATTTTTGTACTTTTAGTAGAGATGGGGTTTCACCATGTAGGCCAGGCAGGTACCTAACTCCTGACCTCAGGTGATCCGCCTACCTTGGCCTCCCAAAGTGCTGGGATTAGGCATGAGCCACCATGCCTGGCCACAAATAGTATATTTACATTCTATCAATTAACGCTTACAATTCACTCAAGGAGGTAGTTTTCTCTAACAAAGAGAAAAAGCTTAGAAAGCTTAAGTAATTTGGACAGGTTCAGGGTCATATCTGACCTGATCCAACCCATACTCTTTGCTCTATACCTTTGGTCTCTGATATCAGAATATTCAGTCAAGCATGTGAAAGTGTATTTGAATGAAAAATCACTGTTTTGTATAAAGTAGTTCGAGGGCAGGGAAACAGTGTGGGTGGTAATTAGAATTCACTTCTTCTAGATAGTCTGTGATACAATCCAGCATCAAGTGGTAGGAATTTATATATAGGCATATAAAATGATTAAGTGTTCTAAGAAAATGTAAATGAGACCCAAGGATACAACTGTATACTTTTATGGCCCACAGGAAGGTTAGC
Organism: Plecturocebus donacophilus; assembly: GCA_004027715.1. Lineage (NCBI taxonomy): Eukaryota > Metazoa > Chordata > Mammalia > Primates > Pitheciidae > Plecturocebus > Plecturocebus donacophilus. The sequence goes on along the minus strand of PVKP010006019.1, from coordinate 9,029 downwards.
ATAATGCTTAATATTTTCCCATGTGAATAATGAAATTAACTTACCCACAATTGAGTAAGCCTGAAAAAATTCAGGCAACAGCTATTCTGCAAAGTTACCATTATTATTAAAATAAAATCTTATTAACCTCATGCCAACTCATTTCAGATACTACTAATTTGAGAAAACTGTTACCCTGGAGGCAACTTTATGCACTATCATTCTGCAATATCAACACTGAATAATCTAAACCTAGATAATTCAAAATCTGTCATTTGTGATCACTTACATTTCAAATTCATAGTTTTACCATTTCTTACTTCTGAATAAGCTCTCCCCTTAAGTCTTTAAAATAATTTCAACTTTCAGAATGAGATTCCAAAGATTTTCTATATCTGGGAACAACTACACAATGTTCGTGAAGTTAAAAATTACTGTGTTGGGGTTTATGGACTTCTATCTTGTTCAACTTAGTTCGCTCTGTGATTGATCCCCAATTACTGAGAAGAAAAGGGACAATCCCATGTAGTTTTCCCTGAGAAAAAATATGGAGTTAGAGACTACACTCCTCTAAAGATGGATTCTAAAGATGGCCAGTGGGGAAGAAATTGTGCACATTTTTGCACAGCATAAGTAAGTTAAATGGTGGTGCATGATGGTGTGGATGAGAACAATGTTCTCAAGTGATGGGGAGCTAGAGAAAAGAGAAGCTGGAAGATTTCAGTAAAAGTGACATGTACTAGTAACTTTAGAACACTTTAAATCTCTCATAAAAACATGAGTAAAGGTCATACTTCTCATGGGAACCCTGCTTATTTAAATACAACCCTGCCCTAAGACAGAACAACCGGAGCATGTCTTTATAAATGATACATGTTCATCCCAGCCTCCGGCTCCTGATGCTAGCAGAGGTCTCTACCATAACAAGTCTTTCATAAGCATCTCTGTACATCCTGAGATACGTCCTTTGCCAACTGTACGCACTCTGAAGTGAATTATGGTGGCACAGTCTCTTCCTGTAAACTACCTCTATGAAAAATTACAGTCATATTTCCAGATGACACATTTTGAAGTCATCAGGAGACAGTCTTATCTTCAATACAGAGTGCTCAGAGAATAGGGCAAAAGCAAAAGAAGACAGTGCCTACATTTCAGTCTCAACTAAAACAACATAATAACCACACACACAAACAAACCATCATACAAGCAGGATACTTTATTACCTATTCTTGAGGAAAAACAGAAATCCTCTGGTAATGAACTAATGTATGAACCCATACACAGAATGCCAAATTTCAAAGCGTTTTAGTTAAAGAAAATAACTCAAATACCATATTGAAGTAATTCTTTTCAGATACTTAAGAAAATATACTTGAGAATCTCGTAATTTATCATAGCTCTGGGTAGCTACCTCCTTGCCCAGAGGTTTACAAAATCACTTAAGAGCCCTTCTCAAATTATGTAGCTTTCCATTTGCTACTTTTTAACAGTAACTTGGAGAGAAAAACATATATGATTGTCTATGTTAACTCTTTTAATTTTCACTGAGTTTCAGGGCAAAAGCATTGACTTTTAACCATTCCAGAGGACCAAAGCTGGAGGCCAGGGAGAGGGCTTCTATACAAAAGAGATTTTCTGAAATATTAAAATAAAGAAACTCCAAAGTAGCTCTATAACCAGTGATTAGTTTTTTTCAAAAACGTACCATAAATTAAATTTCTGGCCAGGTACAGTGGCTCACGCCTGTAATTCAAACACTGGGAGGCTGGGGCGGGTGGATCACCTGAGGTCAGGAGTTCAAGACCAGCCTGGCCAACATGGCAAAATCCCATCTCTATTAAAAATACAAAAATTAGCTGGGCATGGTGGTGCGCACCTGAAGTCCTAGCTACTCAGGAGGCTGAGGCAAGAGAATCGCTTGAACCTGGGAGGCAGAGGTTTCAGTGAGCCCAGATCATGCCATTGCACTCCAGCCTGGGCAACAGAGTCACACTTCGTCTCAATCAATCAATCAATCAATCAAGTTCTATAAATAGAACCACAGTCTCCTAGTAACTTAAACCGTCTTCTCAGAAGAGTTTTAGTTCATGCGGGAGCTACTAACTGCTTCAACTTTTAAGTTTCTCAGCCACATGATTTAAAGAAAGAAAACCTAAAATAAATTAGTTGAGAAATTATTCATTTCTGCTTTCTCTGGTTTATAAAGTTGAGACATTCATTGGTTTAAAAAGCAAGACACACTTCAAACTTTAACTAAATATGTCACCCAATTTCCCTTAAACAATAAAGACACATAATCTTTCTATGGAGATATTTCAGAGCACTTCTCTTTCCAGAAACTTCCTTCAGAAAAAACTGCATTGAAAGACCCATTTCTGTGATGTCACAGCATCTTACACACACAAAGTTCTAAGTCACCTGAAATCCGAGGATCAAATTAAGTGGGTTCTAACCAAAGCAACAACAACACTTGCTGACTTCAAAGTTCTGTTGACTCGAGGAGATAAATCTCCCAGTCCTAGTTGGGTCTTTTCAGAGAAATGCAAAAAAGACCCCCTAAAATGCAGCTGTTGAGCCAATCATCTTTCTAAGGAAAGACACAAAGTGGAGTATCTAGGGAGAGAAATAAAGCTTACAAACAAAAACTAGGGGAAAGGAGAGAGAGAAGTCATTCATCCTTACACTATTGATTTTATTCTATTCAAAACCACCCAAATACTAAACATCCAGTTTGATTGCTCTTTTCTTGTAATCACTTGGAGCTCGTTTCTAAAAACAGCACTATTGAAATACCTGGAAAAAAATGTCTTTTTGGTCCTCAGTGAGGCAGATTTTGCAAACTGCCCACGCGAACCCATTATCATATTTTACCCAGCCTGCGGTATATTTATATTTTTAAGTAAATTAATTTCCACTATATATTCTCAAAGTAGCAGTTCTCAAATAGGGGGACTATCATGCCCCAGGGGACATGTGGCAACATCTGGAGATATTACTGGTTGTCACAAATGGGGGATGCTACTGGCACCTAATGGGTAGAGACCAGGGATACTGCTAAATACCCTACAATGCACAGGACAGCCCCGACAACAAGCAAGCAGCATTCTGCCTCAAATATGGCAAGGTTGAGAAACTGTGAGAAATCAATTAATAATATTGTTGTTGCCTTCATTCAATGAGGGCAGTGTTTCTCAGAAAGGTAAACTTTCTTACTCAAAACTCTTTAATGGCTCCAACACACATCTCCAAGAATTCTGAAAAATAGGCAAATGTTTACTTAGTCCCCACATTTTAAAAACAAGATACTCAAGGAACATATGTGCTGGTGAATGTTAGAATTCAAATGTTAAATCCATCTAATCCTTATGAGCTTTCTCATATATGATCTCATACGTATTTTCTTTACCACAGTCCCAGAAAGGAGAACTGTTATGTCCAGTGGGGGTGGGGCATGGGGGTGGAAACTGAAACTGAAGGAAATAGAAATCAACTCGTCTACACTTTCCTGATGGGTGAGCAGGAGAGCAAGGAATCAAATTGAGTCCGTAATTTTAGTGTTCTTCCTCTCAATACATGATGCCTTCCTCTAGGACAGTTTTTAAAATACTGAACTGAGCTGCTAAAATTATAACCATCTCATCCAATGCCACATAGTCATCGATGTCACTTAACCCATCCAAGTATCAGTCTCCTTATCTATAAAATGGGAATGTGTTGTGAGGAAAAGAGGAGATAATGTTCCTTACATCTGTGCTTAGCACAAAAGAAGCACTCAACTAGAACAGGCAGCTGCTCTTGTTATTCTTGTTAGTGGGATCTCAGGACAATGTGTGCCATTATAACAGAATATTATCTGAGCAAAGAACCAAAAGAGTGGGATAGAAAACCCAACATAAAAATAAAAAAGCATTTATTGCAAAATACTATCTATCTCAACCAGCAGCAGTGGGTGGGGGGCAGAGGAGACTGATTTCAAGTTATATGGAGCACAAGACCAATCAAACAGGAATCTTCAACATTTACTTGCATTTATTTTCTTTTCTGTTATTAAAGGCATAAGAGAATAGTCTTGATTTCAAAGTCATGGGGCAAAGCTGGGGCTAATAAATGTGGACTTGAATATGTAAGGTGTTCCAGTAAAACTATGATAGAGTCTATACCTCCTTATTTAAAGAGGTAGTCAAGAGATGAGAAAGACTCAAAATGGAGCCCATTTTTATTTAAGTGATGTAGCACTAAAATTAAGATTCAGGGCTCTAGAATTAGCCTGGATTCAAATTTTCGATCTAGCATGTAACTAGCACTGACTAGTAGAAAGCTACACAGTCTTTCTAACCTTCAGTTTCCTTCACAAAAATGGGATGATACAATATATGTAACATTGTACCTTCATCTAATAGAATTGTGTTGGGAGTCAAACTCTCAACACAGGGTCTGGCATACTGCACATGGAGAATAAATGCTAACCACTGTTACTATGATTGTTGTCACCACTGTCTTACTCCTCCTCTTTCTCCTCCTTCATAATGCCAAGCTATAAGTCTAGCTCACAGGATGTTCACAATAAATGCTGATTATTAATTGTTTATGTCACACTAGACACTGCTTTAAGAGGTAGTTACTACTATTATTCTCTTTTAAAAAGGAAAACACTGAACCAGAAAGGGTAAGAAACCTGTCCAAGGTCACAAAGCTAGGAAGCAACAGAGCTACAAATATTTTTTTAAGAGATGGGGTCTTGTTCTGTCACCCAGGCTGGAGTGCAGTGGTGCAATCATAGCTCACTGCATCCTCAAACTCCTAGGCTCAAACAATAGGAATACAGGAATATAAGATAGGAATAGATAGGAATACACGACAGGAATACAAGCCCACACCACCAAGCCCGGCTAATTATTTAATTTTTTGTAAAGATGGGGTCCCACTATATGGCTCAGGCTGATCTCAAACTCCTGGCCTCAAGTGATCCTCTTCCTTTAGCACTCAAAGAGTTATGGTTACAGGCATGAGCCACTGGCCCAGCCTATAGCTGTAAACTGAGCCCAGGCTGTCAAGCTGCAAAGCCTCTGTCCCTAGCTACCACACAATGCTACCTTATGATAGAAGAAAAGTGAAAGACAAGGTTGGAGGAAGTTCTCCTCAACATAAAATCTCAACAGATGAGACCCACCTGAGAAGGAGGGAAAGAAACCACACTCCTGAGACGACCAGTCAGGGAGGCTTCCCAGAAACACTTCTTTGAAACAAAGGGTAGAGGTAGGTAGAAAACAGTCTTTGCATGCAGTGAACTTGTTTGCCATTTAAACATATGTAGCACCCACAGACAGAGAGGTGGCCTGAAGACAGAATCAGAGATCCCAAACACTGAAATTACGCAGATATCTGAGGATGAAAGAAGGTGGACTTTCCACAGGACAGATGTAGCTAACCAACCTATGTGATCTGAAACATTCAAGTCCTCTTGACTTCCACCAGGCACATTCAATTTCCAGAGTGCTCTGGAATGTACTAGGCAAAAGATGGTATGTTTCAGGGAAAACAGTTCTCAGATATCACAACTTAACATCCATACACCTTCGCCACCTGATTGTGAACTAAATTATAGGGGAATAATTATTAGATACGAGATTGAAATGGAAGAATCTTGTCCTGGTACAATTAAAGAAGACAAATGGAGTCAAATGAAGAATACTGTTAGACATTTTTATAAAGATTCAATTATTTTTCCAGTAGACCTAGTACCAGTCTTGTCCAGTAAGGACTCTTCAGAACTGCAGCAAAATGCTAAATTCCAACAATGTTAAGCCATTTCCTATAGTAACTACATGAGGTTTCATTTCTAACCTCTCCACACACTTTCATGTCTGTCTCTTTTCTAGTGGCAAAGGTAGGGAGGTTAAGAAGAGCAAGCCATTTTGTTTCAAGCCAGCCACAAACCAAATGCACAATGCCACAAAAGAAGTCTTTATTCCATCAGCCAGCAGGTTCCTCATTAACTGGCAGAGAATGAGCCTAGAATGCACAATTTCATGTTAATCACAGAAAACAGATGCCCATGATGGCTGCAGGTAAAACTGATTGTTTTTGCCTCTCAGTACCACTCACTAGGGAATGTGATCTGTTTCATCTCCACTCTCCTTTCAAGGATTGCTGAGCCCCCAAGTGCTTGTGAAAACAAGTCAGGTGTGGGATGGCGCTGTGAGAAATGAAAAATGGTCTTGACAAGACGAAAAGCTGCATTTTCCATCTTGTTCTTAAATGGGCTTAAATAGACACAAAATTAGGACTGCTTAACCCTTCCCTATCCACACTTCAATAGAGCAGACTGGAATAAGAGCCTAAAAAGTTTTCAGAAGGTCAACAGGGTGGTGGTGGGAACTGCCCCATTTTTTCTTTATGGTAACTCACTATCCAGGGCTCATAATACCCCAGGATGGCTGCATTTCTCCAAGTAAAAGCTGCTTCCAATACCCTGGGTCTACTAGGAAGGCAGTCCAAGAATAATCACAGCTCAAGTGGTTCCTTTCGCGCTCCAAGGAGAATCATAAATGCCTCCTGGAAGGTGGTTCCACTAACAGTTCAGCTTCTTGAACATCCATTTCTTCCTTCTCAGATTTTGAAACTCTGAATAGTCAGAGATTGCTGATGATATAGGAGATACGTGTAGCAGAGGTGACTTGCAAGGCACTGATTGATTCTATGAACACCAGCCTCTCCTAGGAATCTCATTACTGCACAGCAGGTGAACAAGTAGAGTACAAAGAATGGGAAGAAAAAAAAAAACAAGAAGAAAAAAATGCACAGATTTCCAAAGGATGCCATCATTATTTTACTTTATAATGATCCCAAGAAAAGACTACTCATTGTTCATCTGTTCATTCACTGGAGAATCATGAGCAGGGACCCAAAGAAACAAAAATGCTATCAGTAATAATAATTACTTTCTATTTGTTTCTTTAGTTATATCACATGGGTGTGTTATTATAGGTTAGGCACTCTGCTAAGTCCTTTACATACTTTTCTCACTGAATTTTTACAACCACCCACTGACTTAGGCACTATTGTTTTCCCTGTTCTATAGATAAGGAAACTGAGGTCCTGAGAAATTGAGTATCTCACAAGGTCACACAGCTAGTAAGTGGCTCAGATGAGACTGAAACTCTGGTCTGCACAGTAATTCATACAAGCATCATTCTACACCTTCCAGAATGTGGTCTAAATGCAAGCATAACTTCACGTACAAAGATATTCATTGCTGCATAATCTGGAACCAATAATAGAAAAAACATCTAATCTCCAAAGTAGCAGGGATGTTACATTTTTTGAAGCATCCCTACTACTTTGGAAAATAGCCATTCAAAGGGATATCTGCAGTGGAAGAGGCTCTCTGACCCTCCTCTTTTCCTTCCTGAAAGCAGGGGAAAAAAAACCATATGGAATTGTCCTCCCTATACTCATAGGAAAGTCACATTCATATCATCAAGGATGGGAAGTTGAGACCAAGAGAATTCTATATGAACAAACCTTGTTAAAATAATTCTTACCTTCCTTCATCCTCCCTACATAATTCAGTTACTTTTCCAGAATTGTCTCTCTATGTTCAACCAAATATAAAAGCATCTAGGTTTTGCCACTTCCTTAGATCTACGTTTCCATATAAGGGTTCCCATGCCACATAAGACTTACATTACATAAATTGATAGGCTTTTCTCCTGTGACTCTTTCTCATTGTGCTTTAATTCTCAAGCCTGGCTGAGAAAAAACTAGGAAGGTGAACGTAAAAATCTGTCTATCTTGCAATAACATTTATATAGCACACATCACTTGTCACCCCCTTTTAAATAGCAACTCATTTAATCCTCAAAACAACCCCAGAAAATTGAGGCATAAAGAAATAAAGTTAACGTTCCCAAGTCACAGAGCTGCTAACATAAGGGCTGGATTCCAACCCAGATCATCTGAATGCGGTATCTGTGCCCATAAGCATTTCCCTACACTAATGGTAACAAAATAGCACAGTCTCCTAGTTGGAAGTGTAGGCATATTTCACATCATACATGTGCTTTAGGAAAAAAAAAGAGAAAGAAAAGAAAATCGTGAGGCCGGGCACAGTGGCTCACGTCTGTAATCCCAGCACTTCAGGAGGCTGAGGTGGGAGGAGTTTGAGACCAGCCTGGACAACATGGAGAAACTCTTTCTCTACAAATAAATACAAAAATCAGCCAGATGTGATGGTGGATGCCTGTAGTCCCAGCTACTGGGGAAGCTGAGGTGAGAGGATCACTTTACCTTCGGAGGCGGAGGCTGTAGTGAGCCGAGATCACACTGCTATACTCCACCCTGGGGACAGAGCAAGACTCTGTCTCAAAAGAAAAAAAAAAAAAAAAAAAAAAAAAAAAAAAAAAAACCATTATTCAAAAGGATTATAGTGGGTATTAACATGGTCTATGGTCTTCCTTTTCCGTTTATGATCAACATGAAATCCTCAAATACAGTAACCAAAATTTCTAGTTCGACACCCACCCGCTCACCATAAAAAAGAATGTAGATGTGAAAATGGCATGATATTTAATGATCAAGAGATTCTCAGGTAAAAATGTAATGTAAGCCAGCATGATATTACTTACTGTTGTGATTCATTCTCTATGCTTCTCCCTCTCCACCCCTCTCTCCCCCATTATTCAAAAAGGAAAGGAAAATCTGAATGTCTAACTTTGACATTGCAAGGGTTGCTGATATTCTATTTTACTATGTTTGCTATCTTTTCAAAGGAACCAACATTTTAAAAGAAAAGGAATATGAGTTTATTTAATTTGGTTCTTCACTTTCTACTCTAAATCAAAGTTCAATTTACCTTAAAGTTTTAAAGAAGGTTGACAACTGAGGCCTTTTGGAAAGATCACCTCACTCTACAGAATACTTAGGGCAAAAATTCATCAAAAGCAGACAGCAGACATCCACCATCCACCATAAATCAGCCTCCTTTTTTTTTTCTTAATTTTTTTTTTTAATTTTTTTTTTAATTTTTTTTTTTTTTTTTTAGAAAAAGA
>PVKP010006018.1:0-85692 GCA_004027715.1 Plecturocebus donacophilus | reverse complement strand
TGGGGTATGTTGGGGGAAAATAGGGGAGGGACAGTGCGGGGGGAGGGACAGTGGGGGGTAGGGAGTTGCGGGGAGATAGCATGGGGAGAAATGCCAGATATAGGTGAAGGGGAAGAAGGCAACAAATTTCACTGCCACGTGTGTACCTATGCAACAATATTGTATGTTCTTCACATGTACCCCAAAACCTAAAATGCAATTAAAAAAAAAAAAAAAAGTTTGAAGACTCTGTGCCAAAACAGTCAGTTTCACCTCTGTGAAGCCTTTCCCAAGTCTGTGTAGCACTTATCATATTTTATTTATTTTATTTTATTATTTATTTTTTTGAGATGGAGTCTCACTATGTCACCCAGGCTGTAGTTCAGTGGCATGACCTTGGCTCACCGCAACCTCCGCCTCCCAGGTTCAAGCGATTCTCCTGCCTCAGTCTCCTGAGTAGCTGGGACTACAGGCATGCACCACCATACCTGGCTAATTTTTGTATTTTTTAGTAGAAACGGGGTTTCACCATATTGGACAGGCTAGTCTCAAACTCCTGACCTCATGATCCACCTGCCTCAGCCTCCCAAAGTGCTGGGATTATAAGCAAAAGCCACCATGCCTGGCCATCATATCTTATTTTATTTTGTTTTGAGACAGGGTCACACTCTGTCGCCCAGGCTGGAGTGCAGTAGTGCATTCCTTGACCTCCTGAGCTCAAGAGATCCTCCTGCGGTGCATGCCACCGCATCCAACCAATTTTTAAAAAATTTTTTGGCTGGTAATGTTGCCCAGACAGGTTTGAACTCCTGGTCTCAGGAGATCCTCCCACCTCAGTCTCCCAAAGTGAGCTACCACTCCCAGCCGTGTTTTATTTAAGTGCTTATTCTCTTCTCTAAACAGTAATCTATTTAAATAAAGGGGACAAGTACTCACATCTAGTAACTGAAACAGTACTATATTATAATCGTTTATATCAATAAATCAGAAGAATGCTTTGAGAAGGGTTTGGAACTCAATGCCAATTTTATTGTTTTTGTTTGTTTGTTTTTAAGAAACAGCATATCACTATGTTGCCCAGGCTGGTCTTTATCTCCTGAGCTCAAGCAATCCTCCCACAGCCTCCCCAGTAGCTGGGATTACAAGCATGAGCCACCACACCTTGCCCTGAACCCAATGACAATTTTAAAGATTTACAAATCAGTCATTTCAAAGGAAGTATAATGAAATCCAAGTGGAAAGAAAAATAAACAAAAAGTTATAGTTATACCCAAAACAAAATAGACAAGGAACACTTACACTAGGCGTCTGTATAGATACAGCCATAAGAGCACTGACTATGATGGTGACAGACTGACTGCTCTGCCATCCTACCACTAAAGTGGGTCCATCGATCCTGACCACACTGCCCAGGTCCAGCCCTAAGAAGGCAGCATGGACAGAGTGGGCTTTGCTTGATCAGGAAGGAAGTGCTCTGAGAGGGCCAAGTAAAGCGATGCTTGGGCTTGCTGGAAAGAAGCTTATTGGTTAAAGAAAAGCCTAGTAGAAATAGTTCACTGAATCAAAGAGAGTTGACCTAATCTCTTTCTTCTTCTTTTTTTTTTTGAGATGGAGTCTTCCTCTGTTGCCAAGCTAGAGTGCAGTGGCACGATGATCTTGGCTCACCTGCTGCCTGGTTCAAGCGATTCCCCTGCCTCAGCCTCCTGAGTAGCTGGGACTACAGGTGCCCGCTATCAGGCCCGGCTTATTTGTTGTATTTTAGTAGAGATGGGGCTTCTCCATGTTGGCCAGGATGGTCTCTATCTCCTGACCTCGTGATCCACCCGCCTCGGTCTCCCAAAGTGCTGGGATTACAAGCGTGAGCCACCGCCCCCAGCCTAATCTCTTTCTCCTGCGTATTTATGACTGGGTGAAGAAGGCAGAACTGGATCTCTGCATATAGGAGCATGTGATAAACAGCTGTTGCTAGAAAAACTGTGGTTGTAATATATGATAATATCCATCCAGAGAATAATACTTCTGCCAGGCATGGGGGCTCACACCTGTAATCCCAGCACTCTGGGAGGCTGAGGCAGGAGGATCACTTTAATCAAGGAGTTAGAGACCAGCCCGGGCAGCATAGTGAGATCTCCATCTCTACACCATTTTCTTCTTTTTTTAGACAAGAGTTTCACTCTGTCACAGAGGCTGGAGTGCAGTGGTGCAATCTCAGCTCACTGCAACCTCTGCCTTCTGCGTTCAAGTGATTCTCCTGCCTCAGCCTCCTGAGTAGCTGGGACTACGGGTGCTCAAACCACGCCTGGCTAGTTTTTGTACTTTTAGTAGAGATGAGGTTTTATCGTGTTGGCAAGCCTGGTCTTGAACTTTTGACTTCAAGTGATCCGCCTGCCTTGGCCTCCCAAAGTGCTGGGATTACAAGTACAGCCACTGTGCCTGGACTCTACAGAAAAATTTTTTTAAGTTAGCCAGGGCGTGGTGGCATGCAGCTGTAGTCCCAGAAACTCCAGAGGCTGAAATAGGAGGATTGCTTGAGCCCAGGAGTTCTAGGTTACAGTGAGCTATGAACACATCACTGTTCCAACCTGGGAGACAGAGCAAGACCTTGTCTCTAAAAAAAAAAAAAGAAAAAAAATCAAAATAAATAAATAAAGAATGCTAATTAAAAAAAAGAACACTTTGACTCCTTGATAATGGTCATTTTTCTCTGCTTTTCCTCTTTTTTATTTTCCTCATCAGAATAGAACCTTAACTAAAATACTGATAGCTAACCACATTCGGAAACACCAGGTTGGTGTAGAGAATTTGGAAATGGAAATAGGCGAGAGGAACCAGCCTGCAACAGACTTTTATTTTTAACTTATTGATTGATTGATTGAGACAGGGTTCTGCTCTGTTGCCCAGGCTAGAGTGCAGTGGCATGATCACAGCTCACTGCAGACTTGACCTCCCAGAATCAAGAGATCCTACCTCTTCAGCCTCCAAGTAGCTGGGACTACAGACTGGCATCACCATGCCTAGCTAATTTTTGTATTTTTAATAGAGACGGGGTTTCCTCATGTTTCCTAGGCTGGTCTTGGTCTTTAAATTATTTATTTATTTATTTATTTTAATATTTAAAGTTAGCTCTCCACTGACAAAGCTAAGAGCACAGAGAGAGTGATAGGAGGGGAGGGAGGAGGAAATTTTTCCTCCTTCCCCCATCTAAGGGAACATCAGAAAATTGGTAATTCAGCATAACGTGGGTGGGCCGAGATATCTGTTTCTGAGAGGACGGAGTCTTGCTCTGTCGCCCAGGCTGGAATAGGCAACCTTGGCTCACCGCAACCTCCGCCTCCCATGTTCAAACAATTTTCCTCCTTAGTAGCTGGGACTACAGGCATGTGCCACCATACCTGGCTAATTTTTGTATTTTTAGCAGAGATGGAGTTTCACCATGTTGGCCAGGCTGGTCTTGAACTCCTAACCTCATGATCTGCCTGCCTCAGCCCCACAAAGTACTGGGATTACAGGCGTGAGCCACCGTGCCTGGCAAATCTGATACATTTTAACCAATAGAGTACAGCTGAAGTTGCCTCGTGCCAGCTCCAGGGCTAAGTTTTAAGAAACCTTGACAGTTTCTTCCTTTTGTACAAATGGGAGAAAATCATCATGCACATAGTCTAATTCCTTCAACTACCAAACTAGAAAGAAGCCCAAGTCATCTATATAGTGAGGCCACATGTAAAAGAACTGAGAACCCAGCTGGCAGCAAGAACTGAGGAACTCACCTGAACAAGAACTGCACCCCTTCACCAATCAAACTCCCAGATAACAACTAGCACCTAACCGGGCCTGGTGGCACATGCCTGTAATCCCAGCTACTTGGGAGGCTGAGGCAGGAGAATTGCTTGAACCTGGGAGGCAGAGGTTGCGGTGAGGCTAGATCGTGCCACTGCACTCCAGCCTGGGCAACAAGAGCAAAACTCTGTCTCAAAACAAACAAACAAACAAAACTCAACTGCACCAACATACCAGTCATGTGAATGGGCCAGCTTGGAAATGGATCATCCAGCCCCAGTGAAGCTGCTCCAGCTGATGCCATGTGGAACAAAGACAAGTTGCTCTGCCAAGTCCTGAACAAATCTCAAAATCAGGAGCAAATAAATGATTGCTATTGTTTTAAGGCACCGAACACTGGAATGGTTGTTATGCAGCAACTGATAACTGAGATAGAGGATATGTGGATATTTACATTTCATAGAAATAAAATATAAACCATGTGCTCTATGTGCATGTATATGCAAAGATTTGCTGCAATGAAAGGCAGCAGATTTACAGAGCTTCTACATTTCCTGAACATACAGTAGTCTAATATGTTATTAAATCAAGCATTATAAAGTGTTAGCATTTTTCTCTTAGTTATGAAAAATAACTGTTTGCAAATATGAACTATTTACTATGTGCCTGGCACTTTGTGTGCATAGTTTAATTCTCACAATAGCAATATGCTAAATATATTATCCCCAATTTATAGACAACAAAACTGAGAGTTAGAGAGATGAAGTAATCAGTCCAAGGTCACTCACTGAGCAAGATTCAGAGTCCAGATTTGAACTCAGACCATGCAACCTCAGAGCCCAAGGTCTTAATAACACTAGAGGGACTTTACTTAAAAAAATCCACCACTATCACCACCACCACTACTTATCGCTACCAAAACCAGTTTTCAGAGCAATTTAATTGTGCTCCTTCAAGGGAGAATTGCTGTCACTATTTCTCTTTCTCTCCATTTCCATTTCTCTTTCTCTTCAGCTTCAGCTGAGCTCCTCCAAGACTAGTGGTCTAGTAATGCAATCAGCAACCTCACTACATGACAGTCCTCCCACGAGCATTTAAGAGAAGAATGATTCAATCACAAATGTTACCTCTAAAAAGGATTGGCAGAATGAGCGTTAACCTTACCACATGTATAGCACCTACTGAAATAGTGTGATTGCAAGGAAAAGCCTCTCTAACGAACAATCTCTTCCCTGAGTGGTAGATGCCTAAAATTTGCCACTGTGAAGGGGAATGAAAAGTAATCTGCAGGGGTGGCAAGGAGAAAAAAAAAAAAGCGATCTGCCACATACTTCTGTATACCTGATTCTCTGGACTCAACTTTCTCTTTTGTAATATTAGAGAATTGATTTGTTAAATTCTCTAAAATTTTATGATTTTATTTCTTAATTGAAATTTAAGATAAATTTAGCAGCTATTATTTTATTAAGTTAGGCAAAGGATTATAAAAATATAGTGATTTAATTTGTCATAGATGGGCTTTATTTCTGTTCTGAAACCTAAAAGGGAAGGTAGGATTCTGGGAACATAGACTATGTAAGTTATAGTCTATATAAGTAGACTACAAATATAACAGACTATGTAAAATAAACAATCACAAAAAGACAAATACTGAAAATGATTTCATTTATGTGAGGCACCTTATGTAGAAAAATTTGTAGAAAATAAGGAATAGGCCGGGCACAGTGGCTCATGCCTATAATCCCAGCACTTTGGGAGGCCAAGGCGGGTGTATCATGAGGTCAAGAGATCGAGACCAGCCTGGCCAACATGGTGAAACCCCGTCTCTACTAAAAATACAAAAATTAGCTGGGTATGGTGGCGCGTGCCTGTAGTCCCAGCTACTCAGGAGGCTGAGGCAGGAGAATTACTTGAGCCCAGGAGGCGGAGGTTGTGGTGAGCCGAGATCGTGCCATTGCACTCCAGCCTGGGTAACAAGAGCGAAACTCCATCTCAAAAAAAAAAAAAAAAAAAGGAATAGTGGTTACCATTGGCTGGGATGAGGAGGAAATGGAGAGTTGTTCAATTGAGTACACAGTTTCAGTTTTGCACGATGAAAAATTTCTGGAGATTAGTTGCAGAAAAATGTGATTATATCTAATACTACTGAATTGTACACTTAGAAATGGTTAAGTTGGGCCCGGTGCAGTGGCTCACGCCTGTAATCCCAGCACTTTGGGAGGCCGAGGTGGGCAGATCACCTGAGGTCAGAAGTTCGAGACCAGCCTGGCCAACATGGAGAAACCCCATCTCTACTAAAAAAAAAAAAAGAAAGAAAGAAATGGTTAAGTTGATAAAGTCTGTATTTTTTTAACCACAATTTTAAAAAAGAAATAGAATATACATACCATATGAATGGTACAGAGAGTAATGCTTCAGTGGTTTGGGGAAATGAGAGATTTATTGATGTCATGTGAATGACACCAGTGTGACAAGGAAAGCTCCCTTGTGGGAAGATGGGTGGCAGTACTTGATGATGATGAATGTTGACAGGTGGAGACAAGAAGATGAAAAGATAAGCAAAATTGGGGAGGTGGAAGAGGCCAAAACGTATTAGGGGATAGGAAGGAACCCAGTCTGATTTCACACTTAAGCAATCTGCCCAGAGAAGAAATGTTTAAAGAATCACATCCAAGGAATTTTATATTTTATTTTATTTATTTTTGAGACAAAGTCCCTTTCTGTCACCCAGCCTGGAGTGCAGTGGCACAATCTCAGCTCACTGCAACCTCTGCCTCCCAGGCTCAAGCGATCCTCTCACCTCAGTAATTTTTGTAGGGATAGGGTTTCACTATATTGCCCAAGCTGGACTCGAACTCCTGGGCTCAAAGGATCCACCCACCTAAGCCTCCCAAAGTGCTGGGATTACAGGCATGAGCCACCTTACTCAGCCAGAATTTTAAATTCACTGAAGTTAGAGTTATATTTCCAGTGTGCATCATTTCTTCATAATTGAGGCAACATGTGAGATTGCTTTAGAGAATGAACTTTTTATTGCTTCAATTTTAGATTGACAAGATCACATTATGATGTATCATTAGTAACAGCTAATAACAGTAATGATCTAATAAGTGTAATGCAATCTAAGACACTTCACAAATAAACAAAAATTAAACCAAACTGGGCAAAATGCCCAGATTACTTCCTACACACACTAACAAAGTACTACAAAAGTAAAAATGGAAATAAATGTCTCCCAAAAATGGTGGTTATTTTGTGGTAGTAAAACAATGAGAGATTTTTTTCTTTTTCTCTGTATTATTTTTTATTTCTGTTTTAAAAATAAGCATGAACATCTTTTGATAATGGGAAAACATTTAATAATATAAATTGTTATTTAAAAAATTGTTGCCGGGCGCAGTGGCTCATGTCTATAATCCTAGCACTTTGGCAGGCTGAGGTGGGTGGATTACCTGAGGTCAGTAATTAAAGATCAGCCTGGCCAACCTGGTGAAACCCCATCTTTAAAAAAATAAAAATAAAAATAAATAAATAAATAAAAATTGTTATTATACATGGCATCAGAATACAAGAGAACCATTTCTTGAAATCCCAAAAGAAAAACGAAGAGGAACCCATCTCTATCTCATCAATCTGGGGATTCCAGCTTCTTGGTGGCAGGCAGCTTGCCTTTCACTGATTTTATTCCCCCCAATAGGGCTCCTTACAGTATACTTTCTCCAGTAAGTAGTTTTTGACTACTAATGACTCTGGACACAGGAAAAGGAAAGGTTCTAAGCTATCCCAGGAATACGTTTTGGTCCTGAATTTAACTAGAAAGAGGGAATAGCAGAAATGCTCCCACTACTCACTATGCTAAAGATAATATTTTTCACAGCTTGTCAAGTCCCATTCAGCGAGCCAACTAGGGAGCTCAGTTCCTTCTCCAAAAGATTAGAAAATATGGCATCTTCTTCTCTTAAGGAGAGACTATGAGTAGGCTTAAAACTGAATTCACGCTTTTCATTTCTAATGGAAATCAATGTTACTATTCCTTCTGTTTCCTTCTACAGATATACTATGCATATATATATATGCAAATATATATTTTACACACACACCACATCATATAATTGATCTCTATAAGCCACGTGTGATGGCTCACACCTGTAATCCCAGCACTTTGGGAGGCTGAGGCAGGCAGATCACGAGGTCAGGAGTTCGAGACCAGCCTGGCCAACATGGTGAAACCCTTTCTCCACTAAAAATACAAAAATTAGTGCATGGTGGCAGATGCCTGTAATCCAAGCTACTTGGGAGGGTGAGGCAGGAGAATCGTTTGAGCTCGGGAGGCAGAGGTTGCAGTAAGCCGAGATTGTACCACTGCACTCCAGCCTGGGACACAGTGGAAGACTCCATCTCAAAAAAAAAAAAAAATCATTGGTCTCTGTCTTCAGTTTTTCCATTAATTTTCTTCCTCTTCTCCTTCTTCTTCTCTCTCTCCTTCTCCTTCTCCTTCCTTCTCCTTCTCCTTCTTCTTTTTTGAGACAGAGTCTTGCTCTGTAGCTACTTGGGAAGCAGGACTGGTTGGGCACGGTAGTTTAAGTAGTATCAGGTTGCAGTGAGCTATGATCATGTCACTGCATTCCAGCCTGGGCAAAAGAGCCAGACTCTGTTTCTTTAAAAAACAAAATCCCTACTCTGTCCTGTCCCACATCTACAAAATGGGAATACTAATGGTATCCACTTTATGGTCATTGTGAGAGTAAAATGAGGTGATATGCACAGTGGTGTGCTGGTAAATGTTTAACCAACCTGGGAATAAGAAAGCTTTATAGCACTTAACAATTTTCTACCTGATTTCAAGCCACCAACATGAGTCAACTAGCTTATAGAATTCCTAATATTTTAACCATCTGCTCTTGTGAGTTTGTACATGTATACCACAACATATGAAATAGGTTTTTTTTTTTTTTTGAGATGGAGTTTTGCTCTTGTTGCCCAGTCTGGAGTGCAGTGGCGTGATCTCAACTCACTGCACCCTCCGCCTCCCAGGTTCAAGCAATTCTCCTGCCTCAGTCTCCCAAGTAGCTGGGATTACAGGCACGTGCCACGATGCCTGGATAATTTTGTATTTTTAGTAGAGAGGGTTTTCTCCATGTTGGTCAGGCTGGTCTCGAACTCCTAACCTCAGGTGATCCACCCACCTCAGCCTCCCAAAGTGTTAGGATGGAAGGCGTGAGCCACTGCGCCCAGCTAACATATGAAGTATTTATGAAAATGCCTGAGCCAGGCATAGTGGTGCACACCTGTAGTCCCAGCTACTTGAGACCCTAAGGCTTGAGCCCAGGAATTCAGGGCTATAATTGTGTGCTACAATTGTGCCTGTGAACAGCCACATAGGCACTCCTCTAGCCGGAGCAACATAGTGAGACCTTGTTTCTGCATTTGATGAGTGTTATATGAATACAAAACATGTAGATATTAGTTACTATATATATATATATATATATATATGCATATAGTACATATATATATATATATATATTTTTTTTTTTTTGAGACAAACTCTCTGTCACCCAGGTTACAGTGCAGTGGCACGATCATGGCTCACTGCAGGTTCAAACTCCTAGGCTCAAGAGATCCTCCCACCTCACAGCCTCTGAAATAGCTGAGGATTGCAGGCGTGTGCCACTACACCCTACTAATTTTTCTATTTTTTGTAGAGAAGGAGTCTCATTTTGTTGCTCAGTCTGGTATCAAACTTCTGGGTTCAAATGATCTAGATTTGCCCACCTCAGCCTCCCAAAGTGCTGGAATTACAGGTGTGAGCCACTGCGCCCAGCCAGTCACTACATATACTTATTATAATATATATGATAGCATTTTCTCTGATTTTGGAATGTTCAAATACACTATAATACACTACAATTTTCTTTTCTTTTCTTTTCTTTTTTTTGAGATGGAGTTTCACTCTTGTTGCCCAGACTGAAGTGCAATGGCGCAATCTTGGCTCACTGCAACCTCCACCTCCCCAGTTCAAGGAATTCTCCTGCCTCAGCATCCTAAGTAGCTGGGATTACAGGCATGCACCACCACGCCCAGCTGATTTTGTATTTTTAGTAGAGACGGGGTTTCTCCATGTTGGCCAGGATGGTCTCGAGCTCCGAATCTCAGGTGATCTACCTGTGTTGACCTCCTAAGGTGCCGGGATTACAGGTGTGAGCCACCATGCCCGGCCTACAATTTTCAAAATAACTAAATTCGTAGTGATGCCTGGTGGTACCTTTATCCCCAGGAGGCCCTAAATAAAAATATAATCTAACTAAAACAGCATGTTTACTATGCAAATGCATCTTCCAGACAGTTTCCTCCAATGCCTCTGCTTTTCCACCCTTGATTCCCTCTAGATGAAATCTAGAGACATCATAAGTCCGTGACTGATACCCATCTAAATGACATTATTAATTATATATTTTGGGGGGCAAAGATTCTATTTATTTTCTTATTTTAATTGAAAAAAGTATATATATTTCTGTTGTAAAACAAGATGTTTTGATATATGTGTATACTGTGAATTAGGTAAATCAAATTAGTTAACTTGTTCATTATCTCACATATTTACCCTTTTTTTTTTTTTTTGAGATGAGATCTTGCTCTTGCCCAGGCTGGAGTGCAGTGCAGTGGTGCAGTTGTGGCTCACTGCCACCTCAGTCTCCCAGGATCAAGCAATCCTCCCATCTCAGTCTCCCAAGTGACTGGGACCACTGGTGTGCACCACCAGCATTTTTTTTTTCTTAGAGACAGTGTCTCACTATGTTGCCCTGCGGGTCTTGAATTCCTGGCTTCAAGCCATCCTCCCACCTCAGCCTCCCAGAGTGCTGGGATTACAGACATGAGCCACTGTGTCTAGCCTGTTTATTATTTTGTGTATGAGTGGGAAGAACACTTTAAAATCTACTTTTCCAGCAATTTTCAAATGTACAATATATTGTTATTAACTGTATTCGCCATGATGTTCAATAGGTCTCCTGAACTTGATCACCATGCAAACATTAACCAGGAAATTTATATCAAGTCCTTGAAGAGACAGCTAATTTTAAAAAGCTCTTGAGGAGCCAAGTGTGGTGGCTTGCACCTGTAATCTTAGCTACTCAGGAGGCTGAAGTGGGAGGATCACTTGAAGCAAAGAGTTCAAGGAAAAGAACTTGAAAATTACTTTTCCTACCTTCCACTGAGATAAAGAAACTGGACATAACATCAGTAAACAGGGGCAAGTAACTAGTAACTTAATTCCAAGTTCATGAAATCTAAGATTCAGTCTAGTTCCAGCTGTATAGGTGTATCAGATGTTGTAGACAGGCTACCTATTTCTCTAATGTATCCCAACCAAAACTTAGTTTCGTTGGATGGCAATGAGCCCAGCCTCAATATGTAGCATTCTTTTCTTCAATTCTAGAGAACTTTTTTCTCTTTTATTTTCCTTTTTCTTTTCTTGACCCAGGCTGGTGTGCAGTGGTGTGATCATGGCTCACTGCAGCCTCAAACTCCTGGGCTCTAATGATCCTCCTGTCTCAGCTTCCCTAGTAGCTGGGACTACAGGCATGAGCCACCATACATGGCCTTTACTATGGGTAAGCACATGACCCAGTTCTAATGATTAGAAGAAAGGAAGTGTTTGCAGGATGGCTTCTAAGGAAGATTTACCTCCCTCATAAGAAAGACCTTTTGCTACCACCTGACACCTTCTTCCAACCTTGCTTTCTGCTTTGGACACCATTACATGAAGATGTGATTTTTGGAACTGTGGCAGCCATCTCATGACCAGAAGGGATGACACTGCTATCACCTGAGGATGACAAAGTAGAAGGATCAGAGAAGGTTCAATCATTGATGACACGATTGAGCCATTGAGCCAACAATCCTGGGACTAACAAATTCTGGCCTCCTGTTAGGTAAACAGTGAATGCACTTAGGATTTGAGCCACAGTTCATGAAAACCCCCTAAAGGTGTGTGTATGTGTGCGTGAGCACTCTTTATGAGGGTATGTGTGCCTGGGTGTGTTAGGCAGGATCTTGCATCAAAGAGCTGTGACTCTGGACCACAACTTTATCATTTGCAGAGAGAGTTAGTGAGACAAAGAGATACCGTTAGGTGGTCCAAACTCATATGCTTTGGGGGCTAGAGGTAAGGATGAGTTAAAAGAAAGTTGAAAATACAAACACAAGCTAAATTGCAAACTATTTTGGCTGGAGCTGTCTCTGCCTGCCTTGAAACAATTTAGAACATAGCAAATGCTGACAGCTATTCAGAAAGGGCTTAAATAATGTGACTGCAGAGTCAACAGCCTGTGGATGTTTAATATAGTTAATAAAATAAAACCTTTTATGAGGTTACATATTTTCCTATTAAATTTGAGAAGGATAACAAATAAAGTCTGATAATAATGCCTGTGAGATATGCATGTTACCACTCTGACACTTTCACTTCTCTTCTAGAAGAAACTCACTTTTAGAGATCACTCCAGATGCCATGAGTTTAGACTAGTATGATCCCAGGTGACTCACTTACCCAAACAATGAATTGCTTTTGATATCTTTTCTACCAATGCTTACAATGTCATTTTCATCACACCTGCATATGAGTTGCTAGCTAGACACAATAATTCCTGGCACTTTCATTTCAGGATTTACAATTTCATTATTACTTTTCCCTTTAAAAAGAGCAATAACTTTAGAATTATTTCCTTTACTTTCTACTTTTCTCACACTTCCATTTGAAAGCTCAGGTCTTTTCCAGGCATATAGGGACAATGCCTTCTTCAAGGTAGCCAAACTTTTTTTTTTTAGAGGGGGTCTTGCTCTGTCACCCAGGGTGGAGAGCAGTGGCGCAATCTCAGCTCACAACAACCTGCACCTCCCAGGTTCAAGCGATTTTCCTGCCTTAGCCTCCCAAGTAGCTGGGACTACAGGTGCATGCCACCACACCTTGCTAATTTTTTTTGTATTTTTAGTAGAGACAGAGTTTCACCATGTTGGCCAGGCTGGTCTCAAACTCCTGACCTCAAGTGATCTGCCTGCCTTGGCCTCCCAAAGTGCTGGAACTACAGGTGTGAGCTACAGTGCACAGCTAGGGTAGCCAACTTTTAATTGACTCCAGGATGACAAAGGAGTTTCCATTATCATCATCACAATAGCAACTCACCTTCCAAGAAACACAAAGGACTTCTCCATCTCTGTCCCACCCCTTCAGCATCCTTCCTCTCGCCTACCTTTCAGGTACACAACCCTGAGAGAGGCTGGCAAACATGGGCTTCTGAACCTTGGAGATGCAGGGATTCTATTTTCTAAAATAGAAAATTTTCTATTTTCTTTCCTGCAGCAAGAGAATAAAAGAAGCCAGGGATGGAATGGAGGACTTTCCTAAATACTGAGATGATCCAATAGCACTTTTCAAAAAAACAACAGCTAGGCAAAACTTCTGAATCATGGAGCCATTATACCCTTGATGTTCCTCTAATAGTCATGGCCAATGTAAGGTTTCTTTAATGCATAATGACCTTTCCATTTGCCAACATGATCTCTAGGCAAGAAATATTTGAGTTATGCATTACAGTCAAGTGCTTTGAAATACCTTAATTATTAAAAGCACATTATACGATCAAACTCTATGTTTTCTTTCTATCTAGTCCACATAGGTGAGACTTATTTCAATTTTAAAAATTATTCATTAAGCACCTGTTATATATTAGGCAATATGATAGGCACTGTTCTACCCTCAATATGATAGGCACTGTTCTGCCTCATAATGCAGCAATTAGGGAAATTTATAACTGATTCCATTAGGAAATGACAGGATCAGATGTGTTAGTTTTATACAAGAGAGTTTGTAAATGGGAGAGACTGCAGACAGTGAGACTAATTAGGACGCTATTAAAAGATAGTCCATGTAAGACCCAATGTGATTCTGAACTTGGACAGAAAAAGTAAGACTGGAGAAAAGATGGAGAGAGGAAAAGAAACCAAAAGCAGCACTCAAGCGTAGGCACCAAGTAGTGAGACTTTTATAGACATGTTGTGTTTGAAGGATCCACAAGACATAAAGGAGGAGATTTACAGAAGTCAGATGAAAGTACCAGGTCAACAGAGAGGTTGACACTAAAGACACTGATTGAAGAGACATCAACAGATGATGGTAATGGAAGTTACAGGAGTGGATCATTGGTCTGGGAAGAAGTATAAATATGTCAGATGAAAATCAGAGACGGAAAGTAGAACCCTGGTTGACATTAGTGTTTAAACAAGTGAAGAAAGAGGAAGGGATGGAGGAGAATGATAAAGAACACTAATAGGAAAACCATGAATAAGTCATGATAGTAAGTATAGCTCTTGAGGATCTGGCTGTTGACTAACTCACCAGTCTTATGTTCTGCCGCCTCCCCCAAAACTGCCTCAGCCATTCAGAACTTCCGATAACTCCCTAAAATGTCTAAAATGCCATATGCTTTCTACTTCCATGCCTTTGCAATTCTCGTTTCCTCTGAAATTCTCTTTCTGTCTTAATCATGTTGCAAGCTCTTACTCTTCCTTTAAGCACCAGCTTCTCTTTGAGGCCGTTGCTGAATTCCCCAAGCAGAGGCCCCCACTGCTTTGAATTATACCTTCTTTATTAAAATCATCACATTCTATCTGCTTGATTGGTTTTTCCAGTATACCATAGTTCCATAAGTACTGAGTGTTTTCACCTCTGTATTTGAGATGTTTTCACCTCTGCACTTCCAGGCCCCAACATGGTACCTGGCATGAGAAGGTGGCATTACATGCACTGTTTAAGGACACAAGCTTTGATATCTAACACATATGGATATAAATCCCTTCATCTGCCACTTGGTTGACTGCATGAGCTTTACCAAACTACTAAGCCTGGTTTCTTTAAATTACAGTGATTATTGTCCTATCTCATTTAATGGATGAGAGGATGAAATAATACATGTAAAGAATTTGTCGAGGAGAGATCCAAGATGGCCGATTAGCAGCAGCTCAGGATTGTAGCTCCCAGTGAAAGCGCAGAGAGCGAATGGAAGCCACACTTTCTGACGAATTTTTGTTGCCCAAAGGCCGGGAGATTCCTGGCAGAAGAGCCCCACAGGTCACCAGCGTGACTCTTTTGGCTGGTGCAGCTGTTTTGCCGGTGCCCCAGCGCAGCACTTCTCGGTGTGGAGTATACGGGACAGGGTGCCCTTTTAGTCGGGCTCAGCTGGTCCCATCCCCACAAGGAGAACAGCAATTGGAAGTGCTGTGGACTGACAGTTTCACAGCAAGCACAGCTAAACCCAGGAAGGTCCAGAGCTGTGGGGAACGGCGTCCGCCAAAGGAAAACTAAGAAACAGAAAAAATTTCATCACCGGGTGGGGAGATATCCAAGATGGCCGACTAGCAGCAGCTCAGGATTGTAGCTCCCAGTGAAAGCGCAGAGAGCGAGTGGACGCCGCAATTTCAGACGAATTTCTGTTGCCCACAAACTGGGAGATTCCCGGCGAAGGAGCCACACGGGTCACCAGCGCGACTCTTTTGGTCGGCGCAGCTGTTTTGCCAGTGCCCCGGCGCGGTGCTTCTTGGTGCGGAGTATACAGGACAGGGTGCCCTTTTAGTCGGGCTCAGCTGGTTCCATCCCCACAAGAAGAACAGCAATTGGAAGCACTGAGGACTGAGAGTTTCACAGCAAGCACAGCTGAACCCGGGAAGGCCTAGCTCTGTGGGGAACGGGCGTCCACTGAGGAAAACTAAGAAACAGAAAAAACTTCATCATCAATCAGCCAGACGTCCACTCAGAGATCTAATCTGAAAGTCGGCAATTACAAAAACGACAGGTGGATAAATCCAATAATGGGAAGAAACCAGTGCAAAAAGGCTGAGAACACCCAAAATCAGACTGCCTCTCCTACAGGGGATCGCAGCTCCTCATTACCAAGAGAACAAGGCCTGACAGAGAATGAATGTGATGATCTCACAGAATCAGGCTTCAGAAGGTGAATAATAAGAAAATTCTGTGAGCTAAAAGAACATGTTCTAACCCAATGCAAAGAAACTAAGAACCTTGAAAGAAGATTTAACGAAATGCTAAAGAGAATGGACAACTTAGAATATAATTGAATTGAATATAGAATTGAATTGAATATAAAGAATATAAGTGAATTGATGGAGCTAAAAAACACAACACGAGAACTTCGCGAAGCATGCACAAGTTTCAACACTCGAATTGACCAAGCAGAAGAAAGGATATCAGAGGTTGAAGATCAACTCAGTGAAATAAAACAAGAAGGCAAGATTAGAGAAAAAAGGGTAAAAAGGAATGAACAAAGTCTGCAAGAAATATGGGACTATGTGAAAAGACCTAATCTACATTTGATAGTTGTACCTGAATGTGACGAAGAGAATGAATCCAAGCTGGAAAATACTCTTCAGGATATTATCCAGGAAAACTTCCCCAACCTAGCAAGGCAGGCCAATATTCAAGTCCAGGAAATACAGAGAACACCACAAAGATATTCTTCAAGAAGAGCAACCCCAAGGCACATAATTGTCAGATTCACCAGGGTTGAATTGAAGGAGAAAATGCTAAGGGCAGCCAGAGAGAAGGGTCGAGTTACCCACAGAGGGAAGGCCATCACACTCATAGCAGATCTCTC
This sequence comes from Plecturocebus donacophilus, assembly GCA_004027715.1. Lineage (NCBI taxonomy): Eukaryota > Metazoa > Chordata > Mammalia > Primates > Pitheciidae > Plecturocebus > Plecturocebus donacophilus. The sequence goes on along the minus strand of PVKP010006018.1, from coordinate 69,268 downwards.
AGCAGAAACCCTACAAGCCAGAAGAGACTGGGGGCCAACATTCAACATCCTTAAAGAAAAGAACTTTCAACCTAGAATTTCATATCTGGCCAAATTAAGCTTCATAAGTGAAAGAAAAATAAAATTTTTTGCGAACAAGCAAGTACTCAGAGATTTCATCACCACCAGGCCTGCTTTACAAGAGTTTCTGAAAGAAGCACTACAATAGAAAGGAACAACCAGTATGAGCCATTCCAAAAACATACCAAAAGGTAAAGAGCATCACCATAATGAAGAATCTACATCAACTAATGGGCAAAACAGCCAGCTAGCATTAAATGGCAGTATCAAACTCACATATATCAATATTAATCCTAAATTTAAATGGACTAAATGCCCCAATCAAAAGTCACAGACAGGCAAATTGGATAAAAAGCTAAAACCCATCAGTATGCTGTATCTAGACCCCTCTCACATGCAAAGATACACAAAGACTCAAAACAGAGGGATGGAGGAAGCCTTACCAACCAATTGGAGAGCAAAAAAAAAAAAAAAGCTGCAATTTTCCTCTCTGATAAAACAGACTTTAAAACAAAGACCATAAGAAACAAAGAGGGACATTACATGGTGGTGAAAGGATCAATGAAAGAAGAAGAGCTAACGATCCTAAATATATACGCACCCAATACAGGAGCACCCAGATACATAAGGCAAGTTCTTAATGACTTACAAAGAGACTTAGACTCCCACACAATAATAGTGGGAGACTTTAACATTACTCTGTCAATATTAGACAGATCAACGATATAGAAAATTAACAAGGATATCCAGGACTTGAACTCAGACCTGGAACAAGTAAACTTAACAAATATTTACAGAACTCTCCACCCCAAATCCACAAAGCATACATTTTTCTCAGTATCACATTACATCTATTTTAAAAGTGACCACATAATTGGAAGTAAATCACTCCCCAGCAGTTGCATAGCATTTCACAGGTTTAAATAAAATATTGGTTGGCTGCTTGTTTGTTACTTTCATCCCCTATTCCTTCCTGTCTCCATTGTTAAGCACAATTATTGGCATAAAGGAGGTTTTTAATATCCATTTTTAGACAGCATTCTAGCCTGGGCAATGGAGCACAAATCCCATTCTCTCTCCCTCTTTCTCTTCCTCTTTCTTTCTTTCATTCTTTTTTTCTCTTTCTCTCTTTCTTTCTTTCTTCTTTTCTCTCTTTTTCTTTCAAAAAGAAAAAAAATAAAAATAAAAATTAAAATTAAAAAAAAGAATTTGTCACAGAGCTTGACACACAGTCAGGCTCTGTATAAGCATCTTTATTCCAAAGGGAGTTTAATATAATTGTTGAATATATGAGTGGTACTCTATAGTCCTAGTAAGAAGAGCTTTAAGAAGGAGGAAATAGTCAACAGAATCAAAACTGCTAAGAAGTAGGTCAGGCCCAGTGACTTACGCCTGTAATTCCAGCACTTTGGGAGGCCGAGCCGGGCAGATAACTTGAGGTCAGAAGTTCAAGACAAGCCTAGCCAACATGGTGAAACCCTGTCTCTACTAAAAATACAAAAATTATGAGAGTTGCAGTGGCTCAGGCCAGTTGTCCTGGTGCATGAAAAGGAGAGGTCAGGCATTTGAGACCAGCCTGGGCAACCTATAAACCTCTCATCCTTTAAAAAAAAAATACAAAAATTAGCTAAAGTGGGGCTGGGTGCCTATAATCCCAGCTACTTGGGAGGCTGAGGCAGGAAATTTGCTTGAACCTGGGCAGCAGAGGTTGCAGTGAGCTGAGGTTGCGTCACTGCACTCCAGCCTGTGCAACAGAGCAAGACTCCATCTCAAAAACAAAAAAAAATTGTAAGATGACTAGTAGGATTAGGGCTATCCATTTACTAAATACTCAGCTAAAGCCTCCTTGTCTCCCCATCAACCAGGTTTCTTTAACCTCACTGTCAGGCTCAGCCTTGCCCCAATCTCTGTAACTAGTGAAGACAAAAGAATTGGGGAAAACAACACCTTCTAAACAGAGCAAAGTCCTAGAATAGGCAGGAGAGAATGTGATCACAGATCAGGATAATTCTTCCTCTCAAACAGGAAGGAAGAAGGCAGTAATATGTGAAAATGCAAATGTTTAGAAGTGGATGTGTGTTCCTGGTTCTCTTTTATAACTGAAGAAGAAGGTGTCTATAAAAGAGCCATTCATGCATAAAACATTTTGTACTCTCAGATGAAAGAATTAAGTCAGCTATATAATCATCCAAGTTTTTATCAGAAAGAGATAAGTTTTTCTAAGTTGGCATACAAAGTCTCTTATCCAATTAGAAGTCTAATTTAGTCAATAGCCCCAGTACTCTTGTACATTTTAGCTTTTTATATTTATAAATATATATTTTCTTAAAGAAAATATTCATTGTTGTCTAAAAAACTGTATAAGCACTTCTACCAAAGCTATACAAATACTTGGTAACTATCTTGGATAGGTAATGACACTAAAGCATATTGGCTTGTTAGATATTATGTTTAGCTCAGTGGTACAAACTCATAAAGTAAACATTTTTCTTTATAAACTGGCATTATTAACCGATTAGTCCTTATATATTAAATACGTCTATTACTCTGAAATCTACAAGCTCACACAATTTAAGCAATATCACAATACCATGCATCTATCATTTTCCTTCATGTTCATTATTATCAGTCATTACATTGGGCAGCAAATAAGTTAAACCAGCCTATACCCAGTCTCAGAAAGAGTTTATTTGATTTGCTCAATTCCAAAATGAACTAGGGCAAAATAACTTTATGAAATTAAAGTGCAGACAGATAGCAGAAGGGAAATTCAGTATTCATAAAACTTATAGAAAAATAGTTTAATAAGCACATCTTTTAGGATAATCAGAAAAAAGGTCACACAAGCCTACTATATATTAGATAATACGCTGCAGAAAAATGACATGCTCCTTCTACATTTATTATGATAAGAATTGAATAAAGGTTAGTAGATTTGAAGAATTGCATTTCCAGGAGTCTGGCTTTTAATACCAAGTGCGTGGCAAGATACTATTCATTATAAGGAAAACTGTTGAGATAAATAACTTATATGTTAGTCTAGTGAAATAAAGCATGTAAAAGAACAAAATTATTTTTAGACCTGCTCAGGTAAATCAAAAGAATGTTTGCTTAATCTCCTTAAAAGGAAAAATATATTTCAGATGTAGCACTTGACAATCACCCATGTCTTCATGCTTTTTCCAATTTCTTCAGGCTGTGCAATGTCATTCTCAAGGAGCATGATTAATTCTTCTTAGGCTTCTTGTTGGGCTGCTCTTCCGTCTCCAGTTTTCTAAATTTAGGCACATCTTGAAGGGATCTGCTCCTGTTGTGTGTGATACAGAAGTGCCGATCTTTGGCCCCAAGGGTTCTGTTTTCAGCCTAAACTCTAATCAAGAAATGACCTGTGAAGCTGTAACTTAAAATATCCTTCCCATCACCCATAGCTCACTAAGCAACGATCATGGCTAAATACACATATTCAAGACAGAAGACACTGGCTAGAGAGACATTTTTATTAGGCTAACAGGTATGTAATTGTGGAAGTTTTACACTGTAAAGTGAGAGAATCAAAAACACCCCCCAAAATTAGATGAACAAACTTAGTACTTTAAGTTAAATGTAATCACCTTAGCAGCAAGTAAGATTAATGTACAAATACTGACAATGGCCCTAAAACAAGGTTGTTAGCAACCTTAGCATAGACACCGCAGAAAAAGAACAATATGGAATTCAGAATGTGATCAGACTACATGTGGAAGAAAGAAAATCCAATCCAGACAGGACTGAGACTTCCTAGTGAAGAGGCACAGAATTGCATATCAAAACCCCAGGGAATAGTATTAATAATATCAAACCCCAGGGGATAGTATTAATAATTGCAGAGGTCTGTTTAAATTCTTTGAATTCTTTGAATGTTATTTCCTACAAATTCCATTATACTTTCATAAAGTCCTAAATTAAAGAACCTCTTCCAAGTATTGTCATAAAAAATAGCTGGCCTAATATTTGGATATTAGTCAAGGTTTTGGTGCACAGATGAGCCAAACCAGTTAAGCAATATCCATCATAATATTCATTTTTTTCTGAGTGTTCTAAAAATTACATTCACACAAAGTATCTTAACAGAACTATGATTCTAAATCTATTACTGTTCAGCCTTTGAAATAAATTATTCCTTCAATTAAAAAGCCCATGTGATGACAGTTCCAGAATTTCTTTGTTTTTTTTTAAATTTTTTTTTTTTGTTTTGAGATGGAGTCTCACTGTGCTCAGGCTGGAGTTCAGTGGTGCAATCTTGGCTCACTGCAACCTCCGCCTCCCGGGTTCAAGCGATTCATCTGCCTCAGCCTCCTGAGTAGCTGGGACTACAGGCACCCGCCACCACACCCAGCTAATTTTTGTATTTTTGACTAGAGATGAGGTTTTGCCATATTGACCAGGCTGGTCTCGAACTCCTGACCTTGCGATCCGCCTACCTCGGCCTTCCAAAATGCTGGGATTACAGGCATGAGCCACCAAGCCCGGCCCAGTTCCAGAATTTCTATTTAAAAAGGACTTAATGGAGGCAACCTGGTTGGAAGACAGAGAGATTCTAAAGGGGCATGGGATGAAGTGATTTGTCCAGAGTTTAAACATATATTATTATTAATTATTATTATTATTATTATTATTATTTTGAGATGGAGTCTCACTCTGTCTCTGAGGCTGGAGTGCTGTGGAGCAATCTTGGCTCACTGCAACCTCCGCCTCCTGGGTTCAAGTGATTCTCCAGCCTCAGCCTCCTGTGTAGCTGGGATTACAGGCACACACCACCAAGCCCAGTATTTTTAGTAGCGACGGGGTTTCACCATGTCGTCAGGCTGGTTTCAAACTCCTAACCTCAGGTGATCCACACGCCTCTGCCTCCCAAAGTGCTGGAATTACAAGCGTGACCCACCATGTCTGGTCTACCAAAATAAATTATTATTAAAAAACCATGATGTAAAGCAATGTGGATAGTAGGCTCCTATTTATGTAAACCAAAGGGGGAGAGGGGGGATTGCAGCGTTTTGTTTTGGAGTAAGGTTTATTTTTCCCACATATCCATCTATAAATATGTGACATTACCACATTCTTGCATAACTTCTTCAATGTAAAAAAAAAGTACAATAAAATCACGTTTACAGATTATTAGAGGCCAGGTGCAGTGCTGTCAGCCTATAGTACCATTTACTCAGGAGGCTTAGGCAGGAAGATCGCTTGAGCCCAGGAGTTCAAGGCTGTGGTGTGCTATGATTATGCCTATAAATCATCACTGCACTCCAGCCTGGGCTATATAGTGAGACCCCATCTCTATCAAAAAAACTATTAGAATAAGGGACATTGAGTCTTATTCTAATAGTTTTACCAAGGGGCTTATAATATAAACAATTGAAATCAAAATTACATATTTTTTCACAATAGCATATACACCTATAATATTTGACTATTTAGAAAGCACTTACTCTAACATTATATGATTAGAGATTAATAATGGACCAATAAGGCCCAGTGTGGTGATTTACACCTGTAATCCCAGCACTCTGGGAGTCCAAGGTGGGAGGACTGCTTGAGGACAGGAGTTAGAGACTAGCCTGGTCAACATAGCAAGACCCTGTCTCCATACATAAAAAAGAAAGAAAAAATAATAATGGACCTATGAGACATAATCATGGTTACTGCCATTTAATAGATTATAAAACTAAAGTTTAGCAAGATTATATAATTTACTCAGAGTTACTCGGATAGCAATGAAGGGAGCTGTACAAGCCTGATTTCTGACTTCTGTGTCTAATCCTCAGGCAAATAGCTATCCTTTCTTATAGTGCAGTCCTTGGGGAAAAGAAGAGGATGACATTTATTATGCGCTTATCATTTAACAATAGCTAAAATTATTAGTATTAATCAATTGCCAGGTATCGAGCAAAATGCATTTTGTGCATTTTATTATCTATCTATCTATCTATCTATCTATCTATCTATCTATCTATCTATCATCTATCTATCTATCTTGTGATGGGAATCTCACTCTGTTGCCCAGGCTGGAGTGCAGTGGCGTGATCTCGGCTCACTGCAACCTCCACCTCCCAGGTTTAAGCGATTCTCCTGCCTCAGCCTCCCGAGTAGCTGGGACTACAGGCACCCACCACCATGCCTGGCTAATTTTTGTATTTTTAGTAGAGATGAGGTTTCACCATATTGGCCAGGCTATTCTCGAACTCCTGATCTTGTGATCTGCCTGCCTCAGCCTCCAAAAGTGCTGGGATTACAGGCATGAGCCACCGAACCTAGCCTGTAACTAGTTATTTTTTTCCTCTCTTTTTTTGAGTTGGAGTCTCACTGTCGCCCACGCTGGAGTGCAGTGGCATGATCTCGGCTCACTGCAACCTCTGCCTCCTGGGTTAAAGTGATTCTCCTGCCTCAGCCTTCCAAGTAGCTGGGACTACAGGCATGCGCCAACAAACCCGGCTAATTTTTTTTGCATTTTTAGTAGAGAGGGAGTTTCACCATGTTAGCCAGGATGGTCTTGATCTCCTGACCTCGTGATCCACCCACCTCGGCCTCCCAAAGTGCTGGGATTATAGGCATGAGCCACCACACCCGGCCGTAACTAGTTCTTATAACATGTGTGTTATCTCCTGATCCAATGACAAAAATAACGTGCTGAGTCTTGTTTGATATCAGCTTATTTGTGTTAACCTAGTTCTCACTCTGTGGTAGATCATATTTTCAAAGGTGGCCAATATCCCTCCCACATTCTATTTTTACCATGTGATGTTAATATCCATCCCTCCTATGGAATTGTGGGATGTATGTCTCTTTCCACTGAATCTAGGTGAAGCTCTAAGACTACCTCACCAAGAGTATGGTAAAAGAAACTTGTGATTTCTAAGGCTAGGTCTTAAAGATGCCTTTTACACTGGACACAGTAGCTCATGCCTGTAATCCCAGCACTCTGGGAGGCTGAGGTGGGTGGATCATGAGGCCAAGAGATCCAGACTATCCTGGCTAACTTGGTGAAAACCCCGTCTCCACTAAAAATACAAAATATTAGGCGGGTGAGGTTGCATGTGCCTGTAATCCCAGCTACTTGGGAGGCTGAGACAGGAGAATCGCTTGAACCTGGGAGGTGGAGGTTGCAGTGAGCCAAGATCTCGCCACTGCACACCAGCCTGGGTGACAGAGTGATACTCCATCTCAAAAAAAAATTTTAAATTAGAAGTTGGAAACCATCCTGGCTAACACCATGAAACTCTGTCTCTACTAAAAATACAAAAAATTAGCCTGGTGTTATGGCACCCACCTGTAATCCCAGCTACTCAGGAGGCTGAGGCAAGAGATTCTCTTGAACCCAGGAGGCGGAGGTTGCAGTGAGCCCAGATCGCACCACTGCACTCCAGCCTGGGCAACAGAGCAAGACTCCGTCTCAAAAAAAAAAAATGATGCCTTTTACTTCTGCCACAATTTCTTGGGACTTTTACTATTGGAACCCAATCACCATGCTACAAGGAAGCCAAGATCCACACAGAAATAACTTATATAGGTGTTCTAGCCGATACCCTCAGGTAGCACTGGTCACCAGATGTGTGACTGAGCAAATATTAGATGATTCATGCCCCAACCATGGAGTCACTTCCAGCCTTCTAGTCACCCCAGCTGGTTCCTCATATACTCAACAGGTCCTGGTTAATTTCAGATTAATGAGCAAAACACATGATTATTGTTGTTCGAAGCCACTATGTTTTATGGGATTTATAATGCATCAATAGATAACTGAAACTTTGTTAACATATCCTTGCAATAAAAACTAAGTTTACAGGTTAGTAAACTCAAGGCTATATATGTCACTAGAAATAGGTAATTAGCTCCTTAATATACCATAATCTGCCCATATAAAAACATAAAATGCTAAACTTCTCCAAACTTTGTAGTGAATGAAGCTTGAAGTCCCTATTTATTTCTTATCTTATTGCTCATATTCAACAAAGCTGATTTAGAAATTGCTTTTTCTACTAGCGAGGCTGAGGCAGGAGAATTGCTTGAACCCAGGAGGCAAAGGTTGCAGTGAGCCAAGATTGTGCCACTGCACTCCAGCCTGGGTGACAGAGCAAGACTCCATCTCAAAAAAAAAAAAAAAAATTTTTTTTAAAGCCTCTGGGAACTCTCTGTATTCATCAAGTAGGGTGTAAGAAGATGTCACATATTACTGTGTCTTTTTTCCATTTGATTTTTTGATATAGGTTTTCTTTTTTCTTTTTTGACAGAGTTTCACTCTTCTTGCCCACCTGGAGTGCAGTGGCACAATCTGGGTTCACTGCAACCTCTGCCTCCCAGGTTCAAGTGATTCTCTTGCCTCAGCCTCCCGAGTAGCTGGGACTACAGAAGCCTACCACACCTGGCTAATTTTTTGTATTTTTAGTAGAGATGTGGTTTCATCGCGTTGGCCAGGCTGGTCTCAAACTCCCGACCTCAAGTGATCTGCCCACCTAGGCTTCCCGAAGTGTTGAGATTATAGGCTTGAGCCACCATGCCTGGTCGATATGGTTTTGTTGTATGCATTTCACTTTTATAAACAGCCTTCCTTCCAGAAATGAGTACTTGTCTTGTAGATTCATATGATGTTTAGATGTGAAATTGTATAAAAAGTATTTTAAGCCAGTGCAGTAGCTCATGCCTGTAATCCCAGCACTTTGGGAGGCCAGTGGGTGGGTTGCTCAAGGTGAGGAGTTTAAGACCAGTCTGGCCAAAATGGTGAAACTCAATCTCTACTAAAAATATAAAAATTAGCCAGGTATGGTAGTGCATGCTGGTCCCAGCTACTTGGGAGGCTGAGGCAGGAAGATTGCTTGAGCCTAGGAGGCGGAGATGGCAGTGAGCCGAGCTCAAACCACTGCCCTCCAGGCAACAGAGAGACTCTATCTCAAAAACAGCAACAACAACAACAAATTTTAAAGCCAAGCTAATTTGTATATTAATGCTGCTAAGATTTTCTAAATCTACATAATACATACAAAAAATCTGAAAAATTAAAAATATTGAAACCCAGAAGAAGAAGTGCAGAGATGGACTCATGTCAATATGTCAACTAAGTGTTGACAAAGATAAAAAGGCAATTTAATAGATAAAACACAATCTTTTCAGCCAGATGTGGTGGCTCATGCCTGTAATCCCAGCACTTTGGGAGTCTGAGCAGGCAGATCACCTGAGGTCAGGAGTTCAAGACCAGCCTGACTAACATGGTGAAACCTCATCTCTACTAAAAATACAAAATTAGCTGGACATGGTGGCACATGCCTGTAATCCCAGCTACTTGGCAGGCAGGATAATTGTTTGAACCCAAGAAGTGGAGGCTGCAGTGAGCCAAGATTGTGCCACTGCACTCCAGCTTGGGTGACAGAGTGAGACTCTGTCTCAAAGTAAAAAAATAAGTAAGTAAATAGATAAATACATAAAATAAAAATAAGGATGTCAAATAAGCACATGCAAAATGTTCAGCATCATTAGTCATTAGGGAAATACAAATTAAAACCACAAAGAAGTATCTCTACACCCCTATTAAAATGACTAAAAAAAAAAAAAATGTCAACATCAAATGTTGGCAAGGATGCAGAGCAATGAGAACTCTAATTCATTGTTGGAAGGAATGTGAAAGCAACACAGTCACATTGGAAAATAGTTTGACAGTTTCTTATTAAGTTAAACATACACTTACTATATGACCCAGTAATTATATTCCTAGGTATACACCCAAGAGAAATAAAAATAAAAACATGGTTCACACAAAAAGACATACAAATGTTTAACAGCAACTTTATTCATCACTGCCCCAACTTGGGAACAACCCAAATATCCTTCATCTGGTGAATGGCTGAACAGCGGTGCACCTATATGATGAAATACTTCTCAACAATAAAAAGGAACAAAATGTTTATACATGCAAGAACTTAAAGGTACCTGTTTACAGGCACTATACTGATTGAAAAAATCAATTTTAAATGGTTATATTCTAGGTGATTTAATTTAGCTGACATTCTTAAAGGCAAAACCATATGGACAGAGAACAGATCAGTGCCTACCAGAAATTGAAGGTGGGAAGAGCTTTTGTTTGACTACAGTGGGATTAACATGAGGGACTGTTTCAGGGAGATAGAACTGTTCTCTACCTAGATTATGGTGATGGTTACATGACTCTAAGTATTTGTCAATACTCATTAAACTATATAAAAAGTGAATTTTCCCATATGTAAATTTAAAAACAAAATTTAGAAACCTAAATTAATAATGTCAAAATATAACTATGTTTATTTATTGCCTCTGACTTTCATCCCTTCACTTTCTAACATAAATTATCCTGTACTGTAACTCAAATACTTTTTTTTTTTTGAAATGGAGTCTCTCTCTGTTGCTCAGGTTGGAGTACAGTGGCTTGATCTAGGCTCACTGCAACCTCTGCCTCCCAGGTTCAAGTGATTGTCCTCCCTCAGCCTCCTGAGTAGCTGGGATTACAGGGCCCAACCACCACTCTCGGCTAATACTTCGTATTTTTACTAGAGACCAGTTTCATCATGTTAGCCAGGATGGTCTTGAACTCCTCATGATCTGCCTACCTCGGCCTCCCAATGTGCCAGGATTACAGGCGTGAACCACCGCACCCAGACTCAAATACTTTTTATAAAATAAAAATGTAAAATATAACATCTTGGCTGGGTGCGGTGGCTCATGCCTGGAATCCCAGCACTTTGGGAGGCTAAGGTGGGTGGATCACCTGAGGTTAGGAGTTCCAGACCAGCCTGGTCAACATAGTGAAACCCCATCTCTACTAAAAATACAAAAATTAGCCGGACATGGTGGCACAAGCCTGTAGTCCCAGCTACTCAGGAGGTTGAGGCAGGAGAATAGCTTGAACCCAGGAGACGGGGGTTGCAGTGAGCTGAGACCACGCCACTGCCCTCTAGCCTGGAGGATGAAGTGAGAGTCTGTCTCAAAAAAAGAGGGGGGAGGTAATATATATATTTAGACCCTGTCTAAAAAAAACCCAATATCTCAAACTCCTCAGCTCAAGCGATCCTCCTGCCTCAGCCTCCCAAAGTGCTAGGATTACAGGCATGAGCCACTGTGCCAAGTGACCCCAACTCTTAAAAAAAAAAAAAGAAAAAGCTGAAAAAATCCTTTAAAAATGTAAGCTTGGCCAGGTGCAATGGCTCGCGCCTGTAATCTTAGCACTTTGGAAGGCTGAGGCAGGACGATCACTGGAGCTGAGGAGTTTGAGGCCAGCCTGAGCAACACAGTGAAATCTTGTCTTTATTTATAATATAAATAAATAAAAATGTAAGCATATATGTGTGTATATATATGGATATACCTGTTCAAGAAGATTCTCCATTAACCCAATTCATTCTCAGAATAGTTTTTCTCAAGACCATCATAGAAACAGCAGAAAGAATTGAGGAGCTCCCAATGGAGGCAAAAGCTAACTGAAGGGTTTAGTCTCCCCTCTCAGTAACCATGATGCTGAAAAAAGGTTTTTTAAGAGAAGACAGAAGTGAAAATGGAATTCAAGCTATTCTTTTTTTTTTTTTTTTGAGATGGAGTCTTGCTTCCATCACCCAGGCTAGAGTGCAGTGATACAATCTTGGCTCACTGCCACCTCCGCCTCCCGAGTTCAAGCGATTCTCCTGCCTTGGCCTCCTGAGCAGCTCGGATTGCAAGCACCCACCATCAAGCTCAGCTAATTTTTTTGCATTCATAGTAGAGATGGGGTTTCACCATGTTGGCTAGGCTAGTCTCAAACTCCTAACCTCAAGTGATCCACCCACCTCGGCTTCCCAAAGTGCTGGGGTTACAGGTGTGAGCCACCACGCCGAGCCCAAGCTATTCTCCTGATGGATGGATTTGAGTAATGAAAATCACTTCAACTCTACTGTAAATACTATAGTTAAATCTAAGTAATTCAAAGCAGAACTCCATGAGCATAATTATAGATAGCTAGGAGTAACAGAGGAGCTCCTTTAATAGTCACAATGTCTGAAAATTAGAAGAGGAAGACAGTAAATAACCGTGATTGCAAAGTAAGGCATCATTAAGACCATATTTTAAATCCCTGAGTTCCAAATTAACTAACTATGAACTTGAGTATGTAGCTTAGTTTCTCTAAACTCATGGTTTCTCATCTAGAAAATGGGAATAACATCTCCTTCATAGGATTGTTGTGAAAACTATGCCTCACTCAGTACCATGCCTGGCTCATTGTAAATATTTCAATATTACCACATGGGATGTCTCAACATTTCCACAGCAAACAAAGAAGGAAAACTAGTTTGCTGCCATAAATGAAATGACACCAATACCCAGAGACCATGGGGAAGGACTATGAAGAAACAAGAGAATGACACTGAAGCTTTCTGGCACCAATGACAGAGTGTCTTACAGCTCTTCTAAGTCTTACAGCAGTCAGTCCCATGATATGGCGCGATCTCGGCTCACTGCAACCTTCGCCTCCTGGGTTCAAGCCAGTCTCCTGCCTCAGCCTCCTGAGTATCTGAGATTACAGGTACCTGCCACCATGCCCAGCTACTTTTTGTATTTTTAGTAGAGATGGGGTTTCACCATGTTGTCCAGGCTGGTCTGCAACTCCTGGTCTCAGGTGATCCACCCACCTCAGCCTCCCAAGTGCTGGGATTACAGGCATGAGTCACTATGCCCGCCCTACAATATATCTTACACTTCACAATCTCAGTAAGTACTCATTTAGCTTTGATTTAAATGCTCTGGAAATGGCCATAGGAATCATATGGGTCGTTTGACATATATGACATATACAGACAAACTATTTAAAACTTCAGTTGCAAAACTACCATTTCTTAATCTTTTCTTTTACAAAGTTAGAAAATGAACGAAGAATAAACATGGGCTGATGTCCATGAAATCTCTATTTTAAAAACTAATTTGACTTACAAGTTGGAAAAAGTAGGTGAAACTTCTGTAACTTTTTATCCTGCATATAAAATAAAGATACCCCTTTTCTTACAAGAAGAAGAAGAAAAAAAGGACATACCTAAAGCCTAAGAAGCCTGAAAAGATGGTGCACTGATAAAGTTTTCTCTCCTTTAACAGAATGAATTTAAAGGTCATTTGTCCTTGTCCTTCTCATTCTTGAAAACACTGTGTGAAGGTACTAGTCCACTTTAGGTATTTCATGCTACATCAGCATTTTCCAAAATCTTTAAAAAAACTTTGTTCAAAATATGAAATTGTAAAAAATAACACATATAGTTTATTATATGTAATTCTAATAACATATGAAATCATTAAATGAGAACAGAAATATAGCAAATAAATGCAAACATCAATCACGCAGTGACATTTTAGGTACATACAAACTAGATATTATTTACGCTTATTATTAGAGGAATGATCAAAACAAAAAGCTGATAAATAACTATTTTGTCTAAATAATGTGGAAAAGACCCTGTAAGTAATTCAAATTTTAAATAGTTTGATGCTTCAAATACGTACGCCTGTAATGGGTAGGGTTTTTTGCCCTTTTCATTTCTTTATCTTTAGAGCATGAAACACTACTTTATGCTGAAAAAAATGTTTGTTGAATAAATGAATCCCCGCACAGCTTATTTTCATTGAAATTGGTAGTTAAATTTAGTAATGTGCCAGTTATGTTTATATTCACCAAAAGCTTTTCTAAAATATTTTAATTTCTAAATTTCCATTATGTAATTAATAGTATGACCAGTAGATTTGTTGCTAAAATCCACAATAAAATCTTTTACTCATTTGGCTTTCTGTGCTTTTTAAAATTATGCTTTTTCTGAATTTTTATATGGTTCAGAAAGAGTAAAGCAATTCCAATTTTAATTCCAATTTAATCCAGAATTGATTTGAAAAAGAATTATTAATGAACGTGGAAAACCATGTCCAAGAAACAGTGAAACAGTTAAAATACAATGTGAATGGGGCCTAAAACATTTCACCACTTAGTAGAACAACACGGTTACCCCTTCTGTTTTTCTATTTCTAATTTGCTCAAAATCACTTTCAAGCAAATGGTGATTCTGCAGCCAGAGGCTGTCAGTACTTCTGTTCCACCTGACTGGATGAATCAGGTAGACTGGAAGGACCAATAATTCCAGTAACCTATTTCTACATCCTATGCAAATTAATGCACCAATCACTAAAACAGTGCTACTGTAAGGTCATATAAATGAAAGCCTGAACAGAGGACATTAGTCAATAACTTGAACGTTGCAGCACTATATCATTTTACACTGCTTTTAATTATGAGTTTCTCTAAATAGTGTCTAGTCTGCAAAATAACAATGACCTTCCATGTACATTTTTCTATAACTATTTTCATACATACTATTTGCTAGATCAATAAAAGTGGTTTATAGAATAAGATTTTATAGAAATTTTTTGAGTGCACATCTTCTATTTATTAAATTAACAAATTTTACTTCCTCATGTTTATTTATAAGTGTACTTATATATATATTTAGCCAAACAAATATCAAAATAATTTTTTGCTTAAAATGATTTCTCTTATATTACAAATAACAATACTTTCACCTTCGTTCTTGAATGCATATCACAAACACAGATTTAATGATATCTGCTACCACAATTCTTCCACAAAATAAATAAAAAAGAATACCTCCAAATGCAATTAAAAAATGCATTGTCATAAAATTAAGAGTCCTAGAGTCTATAAGGATTTAAAACCCTAACAATTTCTGGGACGCAGATTGCCACAAACATTGTACACACTCCTTTTTAGTCACTGCATTATAAAATATCCATAAACAAAGGTTATGGGTATCCCTAGTATAACACTACCTACACATATTAAAATTCAAACGTAGCAAAGACTTTGTTAGGCATCAACTGATTTTACTGTCATGTTTTTTATAAATTCTGGACTCTCTTTTATTTTTAAAAATTTCCACACTGCCAGGGAGAAAGATCATTCTGTTGGGCATTATTTTTCTGCACAGATAGTATTCATCAACCAATTTTAACCCTATTTCTAAATAGGAATCCAATTCTCTTCGGTAAAGAGGTTTCCTATTTGCAGTCAATGGACCATATTCTCACACTCATGCACTACCCTGAACACAGCAAGTGCACAATCGCTACTACTGTGATAACCTAAAGTGCTAATGCTATAGTTCCTGGCAATGGTAGCAGGAGGAAAAAAAAATCTAGATATCAAATCACAGATCGCAACCAGATGGAGTACTCCCTTGTTTTAATATTACCATATAAACAGAAAACAGGGCTTATTCAAACAGTTAAAGAAACGTGCATTCCTCCTTGCAGTGCTGGGGGAAGCTGTTTGTGTCTCTATAGACGTGGAGAGACCAGGAACACATGTTTTCTGTACTACATGGCTAATGCAGGATACAGGGCTGCAGTTGCTGGGTGTAGCTCTACCCGAAAGTTGAGAAATGGTGAGTAACCTTTAGACGAGGTTCCTGCTCTCCTATGGGTGGAAGTAAATGCTTCCAGCAATCAGTCCTTCTCAAGGTCCTTAGGGAGTTTGGGTCTGGGGTACCATTCCCCCTAGGGGCACCCTGGTTTCTTCTAGCGGTATAGCTCTGCAGTGGGTCATGTGACAGCTGGGTGTGTGCCTCTGTGCGGGGTGGGAGCGGTGAGTTTGCGGGGTGAGTGTGTGTGTGCGTTCAGAAGTTACACGTCTGGTCTTGGAAGGCGTATTTTTCTAGGGCTGTGTGCGTGTGTGTATGTGTGTCTGTGTGTGAAGTAAGACTGAGAAAAAGAGGTTTAGAGAATGGTCCTGGGCCGGGCGATGTAGCCAAGTCGGCTCGCTTCGGCCCCGCTCCTGGGAGAGCCTCTGCGCTGGGGGCGAGGTCCCCGCCCTTGGGGGCGCGAAGACAATGGGGTGCCGGCGCCCCTCCCGCACTTTGTGCACCCACCTGACGAATCCGCGGCGGGTTCGGCGGGGTGGAGGCCCCGCCTTCCGGGGCCGGGGAGGTGGGAGAAGCCATCTTCCTGCGGCTCCGGGTTTCTTCCTCCTGTCACGCCCGGGTCTCCCGCGTCTCCTCAGTCTCCTCAGCGTCGGGCCTGCGGCCGGCGCCCCGCGACCAGCCCGAAGTCTCCGCAGCCGCCGCGCTCGGCGAACCCGTCCTGCGCCGCAGAGTGGAAGGGGCGGCTGTGCCCTCCGCTCGCCCGCCCGGAGTCCCTTCCCGCGCCACCTACATCCCGGCCGGCGGACTCGGGGCCGCGGAGGGCCGGGGTCGGACGCGACCTTGGCCGCGGGGCTGGGGGGCGGCTGCCTCTTCTCAGCGCCGCGCCCCGCGCGAGTGGTCGAACTGCGAGCGGCCGGGCTTACTCTAGCTGCGGCGCCGGGAGAAAGGCGGCTGCTTCCCTCGCCGCTGCCGCTCTCGCCGGGAGAGCGATGAGCTCATGGACAGCTCCCAGAAATATGTCTATATGCACCACTGACTGCCGGAGTTCGGGAGGTGGGTGGGGAGAAGGAGGCTCCTCCGCGGGCGCTCCCGCATCACTGGCGGACGTTCCCTCGGGAGGCCCCCGGCTGCTGGGGCGCGTCCAGCTCTTCCCTGCCCATCTCCACACTCACTCTCGGCTCTTTCCATTCATGCCATGCACACGTTTCCTCTCCGCACTCACTCTCCCCTTGGCGTTGTGGGGCGCCCACCCACCCACCTCTAGCCTCCACGCGCACACATTCTTTGTTCTGCCAAGTACTCCCTATTGATACGGGGGAATTGATGTGCGGAGTGAACGTGGTGTGAAATGCCACTGGGAACTCAACCCCCCGTCAGATGCCGGCTGGTGGATGAAGTGCCCCAAGCGGTGTGTCCTTCACGCTTTGGGCGTTTCCCCTCCCTCGAGAGGTTGGATCTATCCACCTTCTTCACTATGAGAAAGCAGCTACTGTCCAGGGTAGGGACTTGGCCCCATCCCTCACCAAGGCGGAGAGCACCTCTTTTGTAGCTCTGTGAAGAACTTAAAAGACGGACCAGGTTTTGCAGACCTTTGAGCAACGGCTTGTGGCAGGAGTCATAAATCCCGCACAGGGGCCAACCTTGTTTGCCTCACTGTTTCCCAGGGGTATAGAGCTTCCATGGATTTGCAAACCACCTTCCAAATCTGATTGCTGTCTTTCTTCATTGGCTCAGCTGTCCTATTGAGGTGGATTATGGCATACATATCTATAGACCCCCACATATGGAGTGTCGCTCTTACTGCTCCGGCTGGAGAGCAGTGGCGCGATCTCGGCTCACCGCAACCTCTGCCTCCCGGGTTCAAGCTATTTTCCTGCCTCAGCCTCCCGAGTAGCTGGGATTACAGGCATGCGCCACCACACCTGGCTAATTTTGTATTTTTAGCAGAGACGGGGTTTCAACATGTTGGTCAGGCTGGTCTCGAACTCCCGACCTCAGGTGATCCGCTCGCCTCAGCCTCCCAAAGTGCTGGGATTACAGGCGTAAGCCACCGCACAGTTTTTTACAGATAAAATGACCTTCCTGAGATTGTTCCCTTTCTCATGCATCATCAGTTTCCCTTTCTTAGGGATTTCCACAGAAATATACACCTACCTTCAAAAACAAAACACAGCAAAACTTTCCTTTACCTCAGCCTCCTTTCTCTCAGCTAGTGTTCCAGTTCTGTACATCTCTTTTCAGCAAGAGCCTTTACAAAGTTTCAATATTTCCTATTCCTCTCCTTATATTTTCCTATTAAACATAGTCTATTCAGGCTTTCCTTCACCTACATCAGCAAACTTTATCCTGGCAAGGTTCCCAATGCCCTCCATGCTGCTAAATCTAATGATCAATTCTCAATCCTTCTTTGGCTTGACCTCCAAATGTTAAAAAAAAAAAAAAAAAAAGAAAGAAAGAAAGAAAAGAGAAAGAGAAAGAAGAAAGAGAAGAGAAAGAAGAGAAGAGAAGAAGAGACGGGAAAGGAAGAGGAAGGGAGGGGAGGGGAAGGGAGAGGCCTGGTATAATAATCCCAGCACTGCAATCCCAGCACTTTGAGAGTCTGGATTGGAGGATCACATGAGCCCAGGAGTTCCAGACCAGTTGGGCAACATAGTGAGATCCAGTCTTTACAAAGAAAGAAAAAATTAAATAAGCAGGGCGTGGTGGTATATGCCTATAGTCCTAGCTACTCCAGAGCCTTCAGTGGGAGGATCGCTTAAGCTCAGCAAGTTGAGGTTGCAATGAGCCATGATTGTGCCACTGCACTCCAGCCTGGGTAACAAAAGGAGACTGTGTCTCAAAAAAGAAAAAATCACTCCTTCATTTTTGAAAAATGGCTTCCATCATTGACTTGAGACAACATTCTCAATTGTCTTCTTACCTCTCTGGTTGCTTCTCTTCATCTTCTTCATCCATCTTTTACTGGCGCTTTCTTATCTTCTAGACTTCTAAACTTTGGAATATCAAAAGGTTCAGTCCTAGTCCCCATGCTCTTCTCTATCTCACTGCATTTCAATCTCATACAATTCCATGTCTTTATATAGGATCTCTATTCTAGTAACTCCCAAGTGAATATTTCCATCGCGACTCTCCTGTCTTCAGTTCTAGCTCCTACTGCCAACTGCCTTTACCTCCATCCAGATATTTAGGAGCTTCAAACTTATCATGTTCAAAACTGAGCTCCTTTTAATCCTCTGCCAAATCAATAGCCCTGATATAGCTTTTCTTATCTTTGGGCTGCTCAGGACAAAAACCTCAGAAACACTCTTATTTGCTTTCTCCCATGCCCCACATTTAATCCATAATCCATAAGTAAGTCATCTTGGTTCTACAGAATCCAACCACTTCTCTATTTCTAATACTGTCCCTAGTTCAAGACACCATCATCTTTCACCTGCCCAAATAGCAAAAGTGTCTAACCAGTCTGCACTCTTCCATTCTTGCTCCTCAGTGTGTGGTACTTTGTTTTAGCAGCCCTAGAAACTAACAGTCTCTGAAATAATAACACTCCGTCTTTCCTCTTCTCTTACCTTGCTATATATCCCTCCTGTACCCTTCACATCATCTGACAGAGTTTAGATTTACTTGTTTGTGTATTGAGGCTCATCTATCACTGGAAGGTAAGTTCCAGGAGGACAGGGGAGTAGTTTTGTTCACCATTTTAAACACCTAGAACCTCCAGCACCTTGAACAGTGCCTGACACCTTGCTGTTCAATAAATAGTTGTTGAATGAATTAAGTATCTTTGCCAAGTTATTAGAAGGCTGGAGAGCCATTGTCTGGACTCTGACTTGAACTAGAGTTCAAATCTCAAAGCCCAGACTCTTTCCACTATACTTCAGTTTCTCAAATGTGTATAAGAATTATACGATATTTAAAAGAATCATTTTCCTAATTAAGAATTATAAGAATTATGTTCATGTTCAAATATGGAAAACTCTATGATGCTACATCATAAAAGCTGGGGGTTTTGTTGTTGTTGTTTGTTTTGTTTTGAGACAGAGTCTTTTGCTCTGTCACCCAGGCTGGAGTGCAGTGGCACGATCTCAGCTCACGGCAACTTCTGCCTCCTGGGTTCAAGCCATTCTTATGCCTCAGCCTCCCATGTAGCTGAGATTACAGGCATGCACCTCTACGCCGAGCTAATTATTTGTATTTATCTATTTATTTATTTTGAGATGGAGTCTTGCTCTGTCTCTAGTCTGGAGTGCAGTGGTGCAATCTCTGCTCACCGCAACCTCCCCCTCCTAGGTTCAAGCAATTCCCCTACCTCAGCCTCCCAAGTAGCTGGAACTACAAGCATGCACCACCAAACCCGGCTAATTTTTTGTATTTCAGTAGATATGGGGTTTCATCATCTTGGCCAGGCTGGTCAAGTAGGGATGTTTTCTTCTGAGGACTTTGAGGGAGAATCTGTTTGGTTTGCTGGAAAACTTTGACAGTCCCTGGCTTGTTGAGGTGTGACTCAAATTCTCAATCTCACTTGTCACTTTCCACAACAGCTAAGAGTGCTCCAGGAAACTATGTAAAATGGAGACTACTGTAGTGGTCTCTGAAGTCCTCTTGGGTAGTGGCTGTTTATCTTCCAACAGCCCTCCTTTTCGCTCAGACCCTGGGATGGGCTTCATGTTTGCTTATAACTGCTACGTCTAGACTCTTGTCCCTACCTCTTCCCCTAAAAAATCCAACTGCTTTGAAAATCATACCAGACCACCCCAATTTCTTTTTGTTGCACACATTTACATTTCTTGAATACCTTAAAAACCTTACTTTCTTTTTTTTCAGCAATATCCTTGTCAAAATTCTTGTTAATTTTTTAAAAATCCACATAAGCTGGGTAGGGTGGCTCATATCTGTAATCCCAGCACTTTGAGAGGCCAAGGTAGGCGGATCATTTGATGTCAGCAGTTCAAGACCAGCCCGGCTAACATGGTGACACTCTGTCTCTATTAAAAATACAAAAACTGAGGCCGGGCGCAGTGGCTCACGCCTGTAATCCCAGCACTTTGGGAGGCCGAGGCAGGTGAATCACGAGGTCAGGAGTTCGAGACTAGGCTGGCAAATATAGTGAAACCCCACCACTACTAAAAATACAAAAATTAGCTGGGTGTGGTGGCACATGCCTGTAGTACCAGCTACTCAGGAGGCTGAGGCAGGAGAATCGTTTGAACCCGGGAGGTGGAGGTTGCAGTGAGCCGAAACCGTGCCATTGCATTCCAGCCTGGATGACAGAGAGAGACTCCATCTCAAAAAAAAAAAAAAAATAGCAGGGCATGGTGGTACATGTCTGTAATCTTAGCTACTTGGGAGACTGAAGGAGGAGAATGGCTTGAACCCAAGCGGTGGAAGTTGCAGTGAGCCAAGAATGCACCACTGTGCTCCATCCTGGGTGATAGCATGAGATTCTATTAAAAAATAATACACATAGACAATGCTCCTGTTAACCTGCAATGACCTTGACCTCCACCCCACCTCAAATATTCACTGCCTACTCCCATGTTCGTACCCTAGGGTTTTTCATGATTGATATTTGTACCCTCTCTATGATCCCACTATTAAGCATTCCATTCTCTGATCATCACTTACTTTCTTTCCAAACAACATCCTATACTACCCTATTTCCAATAATTCTGTAATCCCACTGAAACCTCCAACCCTTCAGCCCTACTATCTTTACACTACCCCACTCCATTGCATGTCCTTCTCCTAACTCAATTTGGATTCCATGTACCACTATTTTATATATATGTGTGTATATATATATATATATATATATACATATATACGTGTGTGCGTGTGTGTGTGTGTGTGTGTGTGTGTGTGTATATTTTTTTTTAGATGGAGTCTTGCTTTGTAGCCCAGGCTGGAATACAGTGGCATGATCTTGGCTCACTGCAACCCCCGCCTCCCAGTTTCCAGTTCCCAGCTAATTTTTTTATTTTTAGTAGAGATGGGGGTTTCATCATGTTGGCCAGGCTGGTCTTGAACTCCTGACCTCGTGATCCGCCCACCTCGGCCTCCCAAAGTACTGGGATTACAAGTGTGAGCCACCACACCAGGCCTGTTACATTATTATAACCATCGCCTTGTATGTACTTTATCTTGCCTCTTTCTCCCTCTCCCATACTCACTTGGCAAAATGAAATCTCAATTATATCCAGTTTTCCATCTACTCTAAGCCTGCACCCATGAAATGTATACCTGAAGAGTTAGTTCTCAGTGTTGCTGTACACTAATTTTTTTTTGTTTTTTTAATTTTCTTGAGATGGAATTTTGCTCTTGTTACCCTGGCTGGAGTACAATGGTGCGATCTCGGCTCACTGCGACCTCTACCTCCTGGGTTCAAGTGATTCTCCTGCCTCAGCCTCCTGAGTAGCTGGGATTATAGGCATACTCCACCATGCCCAGCTAATTTAGTATTTTTAGTCAAGACTGGGTTTCTCCATGTTGGTCAGACTTGTCTCAAACTCCCGACCTCAGGTTATCTGCCAGTCTTGGCCTCCCAAAATGCTGGGATTATAGGTGTGAGCCACTGCGGATGGACACTAATTTCAAGCGGGCCCTTGTTGGTGTGTAGTAATCCTATTATGTTTCCTTAATAAATTCATTCTCCTACTTTCCAATCATTAACAACTCTCTCCTCAAACTTCCAGTGCTGCCCCTGAATTCTTTTTTTTCTAGACATGATCTCATTCTGTTGCCCAGGCTGGAGTGCACTGGAGCAAGCTAGGCTCAATGAAGCCTCTGCCTCCTGGGTTCAAGCAATTCTTGTGCCTCAGCCCCTGGAGTAGCTGAGATCAGAGGTGCACATGACCATGCCTGGCTAATTTTTGTATTTTTAGTAGAGATGGGGTTTCACCATGTTGACCAGGCTGGTCTTGAACTCCTGGCCTGAAGCAGTCCACCGGCCTTGGCCACAGCCCCTGGCCTGGATTCTTTATTCTCAACTGATGACCTTGTTATTTCACCAAGTAAACAGAGGCATTCAAAAGAGAGCTTCCACGTAGTTTCATCGCCATTATATTCATCTGCCCATATGCTGAACGATGTCCCTTATCTTCCTACCATGAATGAATTGTGCATGCTCTTATGAGAGGCCAAGCCCTCCACTTGGGAACTTGATCAGACCTCCTCAAATTTACTTGTGGACATCATTCTTGCAAGGACTCTCCCTCCTCTCTCTCCCTCTGACTCTCACTTTCTCCTTTACCATCTATTTTCCTTCTCTACTGGCTTATTCCCATAAGCATACACCCCATCCCTCTGTAATTCCATGCTTCTGCTCCACCTCCTGAGTAGCTGGGATTACAGGCATGTGCCACCACACCTGGCTAATTTTATATATTTTTTAGTAGAGACGGTGTTTTTCCATGTTGGTCAGCCTGGTCTCTAATTCCCTACCTCAGGTGATCCACTCGCCTCAGCCTCCCAAAGTCCTGGGATTGTAGGCGTGAACTACCTTGCCAGGCAGATTTCTTTTTTTATTTGTATAAATGTATGAGGGTACAAGTGCAATTTTGTTACATGCAAACGTTGCATAATGGTCAATTCAGGGCTGTTAGGGTATCCATCACCCAAATAACGTACACTGTACCCGTTAAATAACTTCTCTTTCTCCAGCCTCCTCCCACCCCCTTGCCCTTCAAAATCTCCATTGTCTACCATTCTACTCTCTACATTTATGCGTACACATTTTTAAGCACCCATTTATGGGTGGGGACATGCAATACTTGTCTTTCTGTGTCTGGCTTGTTTCACTTAACATAATGACCTTCCAGTTCCATCTATGTTGCTTTGGCCGATTTTAGTCAGTTCTTGTCTGACTTATTTTCAAAAACATTTATTTGACATAAATTTCTTCACTTGGGTCGGGTGCGGTGACTCATGCCTGTAATCTCAGCACTTTGGGAGGCTGAGGCGGGTGGATCACAAGGTCACGAGATCGAGACCATCCTGGCTAACACGGTGAAACCCCATCTCTACTAAAAATACAAAAAAATTAGCTGGGCATGGTGGCGGGCGCCTGTAATCCTAGCTACTCCAGAGGCTGAGGTAGGAGAATCACTTGGACCCGGGTGGCAGAGATTGCAGTGAGCCGAGATTGCGCCACTGCACTCTAGCCTGGGCGACAGAGCAAGACTTCATCTCAAAAAAAAAAAAAAATTTCTTCACTTGACTTCCAGGACTCCACACACTGTTTTGGTTTTCCTTCTGCCATGTGGGCTGCCTTTTTAAAATCCACAGTCCCAGTCCTTGGACCTCTTTTATCTGTCTATGCCCACTCCGTAGCTAATCCCACACATTCCCATTGTTTTAAATACTGTCTGTAGCTGACAACTCCCAAATCAGATGTCTGGCCCTGCAGCTTCTCCTTTTGCCAATTGACTGCTCTCCATCTCCACCTAGATATCTAGGAAGCATCTCAGACTAAGCATGTATAAAGCTAAATATGTACTACTTTTCTAACAGCCTTCTCCATCCCAATAAATAGCAAATCCATCCTTCTAGGTGCTTGCACTAAAACTTTGGAGTCATCCTTGACTACTCTCTCATACACACATCCAGTCCATTAGAAAATCCTGTTGGCCAAATCTTCTAAGTATGCCCAGAACCTATTTACCAGTCATACCACTGCTGCTTACAAAAGTCCAAGCCACCAGCCCCTCTCTCTTTGATTATTGTAATAGTTACCTATCACTCTTAACACCTATTCTCAGCAGGTCGTTCAAATTATCTCTAAATATAAACCCAATTATGTTATATTTCTCCTTAAAATCCTCTAATGGGGGCCAAGCACGATGGCCATGCCTGTAATCCCAGCACTTTGGGAGGCTGAGGCGGGCAGATCTTGAGGTCAGGAGTTTGAGACTAGCCTGTCCAATATGGTGAAACCCCGTCTCTACTAAAAATACAAAAATTAGCCGGGTGTGGTGGCAGGTGCCTGTAATCCCAGCAACTCTGGAGGCTGAGGCAGGAGAATCGCTTGAACCCTGGAGAAGGAGGTCGCAGTGAGTTGAGATCACACCACTGCACTCCAGCCTGGGTAACAGAGCTAGACTCAGTCTCAAAAAAAAAAAAATCCTCTAATGGGACAGACACAGTGGTTTACACCTGTAATCCCAGCACTTTGAAGGCTGAGGCAGGTGGATTGCACAAGGCAAGGAGTTCAAGACCAGCCTGGGTAACATGGCAAAACCTCATCTCTACAAAAAAATACAAAAATTAGCCAGGCATGGTGGCACATGCCTGTAGTCCCAGCTACTTGGGAGTCTGAGGTGGGAGAATCACTTGAACTGGTGAGATCAAGGCTGCAGAGAGCTGAGATCATGCCACTGCACTCCAGCCTGAGTGACAGTGCCTAAAATATGAGAGATTTAAAATACAATGCAACCCTTCTCCATCATCTATCCTACCTATGCATCCATATACACAAACTATCAAAACCTGCTCCATCCTCTTCATTCCTAGCCTAGATGAAGATTTTTACCATCAACCAAATCATTCAAGCTAGAAAGTTTAGTGTCAACCTAGACCTCTCTACATCTCTCAGATTCTACGATGACTCACCACACCCTGTGAATTCTAATTTGGTAATGTCCTAATTCTTCTTCTTCTTCTTTTTTTTTTTCTATAACCCTGGCTTTAGTTCAGGCTTTTAGCCACTGTTTCAGGGTTTTGTTGCAGTTTCTTAATAATGACCCCACAGAGTTCTTCCTATCCTAGAATATCCTGCATAATTCAGCCAGAGTAACTTCCTTCTTAAAAAAAAATCTCCTGTGGCCCAGGGCAGTGGCTCATGCCTATAATTCCAGCACTTTGGGAGGCCAAGGCAGGTGGATCATGAGGTCGAGACCATCCTGACTAAGAAAAAAATTAGCCTGGTGCAGTGGCATACACCTGTAGTACCAGCAACTGGGAGGCTGAGGAGGGCAGATCCCTTGAGCCCAGGAATTTGAGGCTACATTGTGCTATGATTGCTTCACTGCACTTCAGCCTGGGTGGCAGAGCCAGACCCTGTCTCTAAAATTAAAAATAAAAAAAAAAAAAGAGTATGTACATTTTTAGGTTTTTTGGTGTGGAGTGAAAAACTATCCTTCAGAGAGTTTATGCCTATTTATAGCCCTATTAATAATGTCTGAGTATCCTTTTGAAGCTCTGGTGAGATTTTCATTACTTAAAAGTCTCCGTCAGGCCTAGTGGCTCATGCTGGTAATCCCAGAACTTTGGGAGGCCGAGGCAGGCAGATCACCTGAGGTTAGGAGTTCGAGACCATCCTGGCTAAGATGATGAAACCTCGTCTCTACTAAAAATACAAAAATTAGCCAGGCATAGTGGCACGTGCCTGTAGTCCCAGCTACTCAGGAGGCTGAGACAGGAGAATCGCTTGATGCAGGGAACCGAGATCAAGCGGAGGATGGGATGGAGGCAGAGGATGCAGTGAGCCAAGATTGCGCCAATGCACTCCAGCTGGGCAACAGAGTGAGACTCCATCTCAAAAAAAAAAAAAAAACCAAAAACCAAAACATTCTCCTGTTGAGCTGGGCCCAGTGGTTCACGCCTGTAATCCAAGCACTTTGGAAAGCTGAGGTGAGTGGATCACTTGAGGTCAGGAGTTGGAGACCAGCCTGGCCAACGTGGAGAAACACCATCTACAAAATTATCTGAGAGTGGCGGCACATGCCTGTAATCCCAGCTACTCGGGAGGCTGAGTCAGGGGAATCGCTTGAACTCAGGAGGCAGAGGCTGCAGTGAGCCGAGATTGTGCAACTGCACTCCGGCCTGGGCAACAAGTCACACTCTGTCTCAAACAAACAAACTCCTGTTTAAACAGCCCTGATGGCTTTTTATTGCTTCAAGATAAAATCTGCATCCCTTTGCTTTGAAATAAAAGCCCTTCTGAATATTGATATACTTTTTGCATTAAGAAAGATATTCCTAAGACTGATAGTTATTTAAAAATTTAAAAGGCCAGGTGTAGTGGCTCAGGTCTGTAATCCCAGCACTTTGGAGGCCGAGGCGGGCGGATCACCTGAGGTCAGGAGTTTGAGACCAGCCTGGCCAACATGGCAAAACCCCGTCTCTACTAAAAATACAAGAATTAGGCAGGCATAGTGGTACTCGCCTGTAGTCCCAGCTACTCTGAAGGTTGAGACAGGAGAATCTCTTGAACCCAGGAGATGAAAGTTGCAATCAGCTGAGATCGCTGCCACTACACTTGAGCCTCGGCAACAGAATGAGACTCTGTCTCAAAAAAAAAAATTAAATAAATAAAAATGTTTATGGTTATATGTAGAATAACCTTTCAACATTTCTTCTTTCTTTTTTTGAGACAGAGTCTCACTCTGTCACCCAGGCTGGAGTGCAATGGTGAGGTCTCGGCTCACTGCAACCTCAGCCTCCTGGGTTCAAGTGATTCTCCTGCCTCAGCCTCCCGAGTAGCTGGGATTACAGGCACCCACCACTATGCCTGGCTAATTATTATTATTATAGACAGAGCTTTGCTCTTGTTGCCCAGGCTGGAGTGCAGTGTTGTGATCTCGGCTCACTGCAACCTCCACCTCCCGAGTTCAAGTGATTCTTCTGCCTCAGCCTCCCTAGTAGCTGGGATTACTGATGCCCACCACCTGTATTTTATACCTAATTCTGTATTTTTAGTAGAGACGGGGTTTCACCATGTTGGCAGGCTGGTCTCTAACTCCTGACCTCAGGTGATGCACCAGCCTTGGCCTCCAAAGTGCTAGGATTACAGGCCTGAGCCACTGCACCTGGCCTTTTAAATTTTTAAATGACTATCAGTCTTAGGAATATCTTTCCTAATGCAAAAATATATCAATATTTAGAAGGGCTTTTATTTCAAAGCAAAGAGATGCAGATATTATCTTGAAGCAATAAAAAGCCATCAGGGCTGTTTAAACAGGAGTTTGTTTGTCTGAGACAGAGTTTGACTTGTTGCCCAGGCCGGAGTGCAGTTGCACAATCTCGGTTCACTGCAACCTCTGCCTCCTGAGTTCAAGCGATTCCCCTGCCTCAGCCTCCCAAGTAGCTGGGATTACAGGCATGTGCCACCAAGCTCAGATAATTTTGTAGATGGGGTTTCTCCATGTTGGCCAGGTTGGTCTCCAACTCCTGACCTCAAGAGATTCACTCACCTCAGCCTTCCAAAGTTCTGTGATTACAGGTGTGAGCCACTAGGCCCAGCCCAACATGAGAATTTTTTTTTTTTTTTGAGATGGAGTCTCACTCTGTTGCCCAACTGGAGTTCAGTGGCACAATCTCGGCTCACTGCATCCTCTGCCTCCTGGATTCAAGCAATTCCCCTGTCTCAGCCTCCTGAGTAGCTGGGACTACAGGCACGTGCCACTATGCCTGGCTAATTTTTGTATTTTTAGTGGAGACGGGGTTTCGCCATCTTAGCCAGGATGGTCTCGAACTCCTAACCTCAGGTGATCTGCCTGCCTCGGCCTCCCAAAGTTCTGGGATTACAGGCATGAGCCACCAGGCCCGACGGAGACTTTTAAGTAATGAAAATCTCACCAGAGATTCAGAAAGGATACTCAGACATTGTTAATAGGGCTGTAAATAGGAACAAACTCTCTGAGGGATAGTTTTTCACTCTATATCAAAAAACCTTAAAAATGTACATACTCTTTTTCCTTTCTTTCTTTTTTTTTTTTTTTAAAGATGGGGTTTCACCATGATGGCCAGGCTGGTCTTGAACTCCTGACCTCAGGTGATCCACCCGCCTCAGCCTCCCAAAGTGCTAGGATTACAGGCGTGAGTCACCGTGCCCGGCTGTACATACACATTTTTTTTAAAAAAATTTAATTTTAGGGATGGGGTCTGGCTCTGCCACCCAGGCTGAAGTGCAGTGAAGCAGTCATAGCACAATGTAGCCTCGAATTCCTGGGCTCAAGGGATCTGCTCTCCTCAGCCTCCTAGTTGCTAGTACCACAGGTGTATGCCACTGCATCAGGCTAATTTTTTCTTTTTTGTAGAGATGGTATCTCGATATGTTGCCTAGGCTGATCTTGAACTCCTGGCCTCAAGAAATCCTCCCACATGGGCCCCACAAAGTGCTGGGATTACAGATGTGAGCCATTGTTCCTGGATTTATGTACATGCTCTTTGCCTTTGAAAATGATCATGGACCCTAGCAAAGATTTTTATTGTAGCACTGGTTATAATAGACAAACATAAACAAATAAACACTAACCTGGAAATCAGCTAAATATTCTTTTTTTTTTTTTTAATAGAAACGAGGTTTCACCATGTTGGCCAGGCTGATCTCGAACTCCTGACCTCAAGTGATCCACCCACCTCAGCTTCCCAAAGTGCTGAGATTACAGTCAGCTAAATATTCTGAAACAGAGGGTTGAGTACACACATTATGAACTTCTACATATTAGGAAGTAGAATAGAATGTTATTCAGCCATTCAAATAATTTTTTTTTTTTTGAGACAGAATCTTGATCTGTCATCCAGGCTAGTGTTCAATGGCATGATCTTGGCTCATTGCAACCTCTACCTCCTGTGTTCAAGCGATTCTCCTGCCTCAGCCTCCCAAGTAGCTGGGATTATAGGCATGTATCACCACAACTGGCTAATTTTTTTTTTTTTTTGTATTTTGAGTAGAGACGAGGTTTCACCATGTTGGCCAGGCTGGTCTCTTGAACTCATCATGGCCTCAGGTGATCCGCCCTCCTTCACCTCCCAAAGTGCAGGGATTACAGGTGTGAGCCACCGTGCCCAGCCGAAATAATATTTTAAGCAAATATTACTGGTTCCATTGTTTGTATAATAAAATTGTTTCAAGCTATTAGTTGCCCCAACCCAGGCCTCACTTTGGTGACATTTCCAGTTTTTTCCATAACTGGTCTTTTGAGCTTGTTTCCTTCTGCTGTTCATTCATGCCATGTTCCTGCTGTTCTCCTTCCTCAGAAGCCAGTCTTGCCTGTGACTCTGGCCTTACATTTCCTGGGTTCTGTCTGCCTAGAATGTCTTCACCTCTCTTCTTCACTTGACTAACATCTGTGCAAAACTGAGAGGGATAATAAATCTCTAAAGAGAATTGGGCCCACTCCCAAATAAACATTTTAAATCAATACAAATAAGGTTCAAAACAATCTTAAAACTAAATGGGTAGGAGTTTCAGCTACACAAAACAAATCAATAGACTGAAATTTAGATATTCTCGCTTAAAGAGATCTTGATCCAAGTTTTATTCATATTAAATATAGACTGATTGACAGGTAGTTGATGTTCAAGACTTTTCACATTAACACTCCATCCTTTCCATCTAACTTTATTTCCTGTCTCTTCTCTACATAAACCTTTTTTCAGCTGAATCAGTCTACTCAGTCTAAAATAAAATACCAAATTTATTCTGTCTTCTACTAAAAGCACAATTGGATTTTCCTATACTTTTGTTATTACCTCATCCTATGATTATTTATGAATACTTACTGTCTATATCAACTAAATAATATACATAATACTTCTGTATTGCTTATAGAATATATATGTAGTTCCTATATAACACACATAATACTTATGGCTTATAGAATATATATGTAGTTCCTATATAACACACATAATACTTATGCTATAGTGTACAGTTATTTATCTTTTATGCATATGTCCTATTTTCCAGTAGCTATGTTGTTAACATCTTCAAGTCAGAGGTGGTATCATATGCCTGCTTATAACCTCAGCACGTGTTCTATGAATATAGACATGAAATAAATGATAATTGTTCATGATTTGTGGAAATCGCCAAAAATGAAAAGAGCACAAGAAATGAGCATTTTTTAACATAAGAATTTTTAAAAAGAATTATTTTTCTCCCTTTTCTGTCATTTTTGGCTTTTTCAAATTAATAGAGTTTATAGAGCAGCCAAATTTTGAAGAACACGTTGGTCTTCAGGTAACAACATGTGGCTACCTTATTGCCTTTAAGATTTTAGATTGCACCTTGTGAGGTGGCTCATGCCTGTAATCCTAGCACTTTGGAAGGCTGAGGCGGGCGGATCACGAGTTCAGGAGTTTGAAACCAGCCTGGCCAACATGGTGAAACCTCATCTCTACTAAAAATACAAAAAATCAGCCGGGCATGGTGGAGCGTGCCTGTAATCCCAGCTACTCAGGAGGCTGACTGAGGCAGGAGAATTGCTTGAACCTGGGAGGCGGAGGTTGCAGTCAGCTGAGAATGCCATTGCACTCTAGCCTGTGCAACAGAGTGAGACTGCATCTCAAAAAAAAAAAAAAAAAAAGATTTTAGATTGCTATTAAACTAGAATATGTTTTGTAGAATTTTTAATTATAAAGGTAGTACACACTCATGGTAAAGAGCATACACACATTACAGAATTAAATATAAAATAGGCTGTGTGCAGTAACTCATGCCAATAATCCCAACACTTTGGGAGGCTAAGGCAGGCAGATAGCTTGAACCCAAGAGTTCAAGACCAGTCTGGGCAACATGGCAAAATCCCATCCCTACTAAAAATACAAAAATTAGCTGGGTGTGGTGGTGCACACATGTAGTCCCAGCTAATCAGGAGGCTGAGGTGGGGGGATCACCTGAGCCCAGAAAGATTGAGGCTTCAATGAGCCCTGATCATGGCACTGTACTCCAGCCTGGGCAACATAGTAAGACCCTGTGAGAGAGAGAGAGAGAGAAAGAAAGAGAAATAATTGCATCTAAAGTGAAAAATAAGTGTCCTTCACTCCCGAGTCCTGTACTCCTATGCTCCAGAGGTAACTACGGTAAACTGCTTCTTTTTCATTCTTTCTTTCGTTCTTTTTTTTTTTTTTTTTTTGATGGAGTCTCACTCTGTCACCCAGGCTGGAGTGCAGTGGTGAGATCTTGGCTCACTGCAACCTTCACCCCCCAGGTTCAAGCAATTCTCCTGCCTCAGTCTCCTAAGTAGCTAGGACTACAGGTGCATGCCACCATGCCAGGCTAATTTGTGTGCTTTTGGTAGAGACAGGGTTTCACCATGTTGGCCAGGATGGTCTCATTCTCCTGACCTCCTGATCCACCTGCCTCAGCCTCCCAAAGTGCTGGGATTACAGGTGTGAGCCACAGCACCTGGCCTCTTTTTATCCTTTCAAAACTCTTAACACATGTATTTGCAAAGACAAGTGTATTTTGGAGATTATATGATACATGCTACTTGACAATTTCCTTTTTTTTAATTTTATATAGCATGTTTCCATATCAATATGTGTAAATTGACTTCATTTTTATTATAATATTTGATACTTACAAAAGCCTTATATGACAAATATATAATAATTAAAATGTTATATGAAACATGGTAGTTCACACCCGTAATCCCAGCACTTTGGGAGGCCAAGGTGGGTGGATCATCTCAGGTGGGGTGTTGCTGACCAGCATGGAGAAATGCAGCCTCTACTAAAAATACAAAATTAGCCAGGCATGATGGTGCATACCTGTAATTCCAGGTACTCGGGAGGCGGAAGCAGGAAAATTGCTTGAACCTGGGAGGCGGAGGTTGCAGTGAGCTGAGATCACACCATTGCACTCCATCTTGGACGACAGAGCTACACTCCGTCTCCAAAAGGGAGCAAAACATATTATATGATGATGCAATATGGATATAAAGAAACTATGGGTTCTTGACATTTTTTATCGATTTGAAATTTTTATTGAGGCATTTGTAGATTTACATGCAGTAGTAAGAAATAATACAGCAAGATCCCTTGCACACTTTGCCTAGTTATCCCCATGATAACATTTTACAAAGCTATAGTATAATACCAAAACCATGATATTTACCTTGATCAATCCACTATTTTTGTTCAGATTTTTCCAGTGTTACTTATACTCATTTGTCCCTGCTTGTGAGTGTATGTGTATTAAGTTCCATACAATTTTATCACCTTTGTAGATTCGTGTATCCACCCACCACAGGCAAGTTGAAACAACAGTTTCAACATCAGGGGATCTCTTGTGTTGCCCTTTTATAAATACTTCTCCTTAAACCCTGGTATCCACTTTGTCCTCCATTTCTAAAATGTTGTCATTTCAGAACTGCTATTTAGGTTGCTGCCAACATGATCCCCATGGAGTTACCATATCTAATGGTGCCTATACCACCAGGAGAGTCTGACATAGGCACGGCCAAGGCTAACTGCTGGGGGTGGCTGCTGGTGCTCAGCTTCCTGTTTGTTTATAGTGTCCTTCAGATCCTACTCCCGTCCTTCTCTTTTATGTCCAGGGTGCAGCGCAAGGATGTGGAGCAGCAGTCGCAGATGAGAGCAGAAATCCAGGATATGAAGCAAGAGTTCTCCACGGTCAATGTGATGAACGAGTTTGCCAGATTCCCCAGGCTGGAAAGAAAGATCAACAAGATGACGAATAAGCTCAAAACTCATGTGAAAGCACAGACAGCTCAATTAGGAATGATAAAATGGGTTATAAGTGTTTCTTTCTTTTTTTTTTTTTTTTTGAGATGGAGTTTCCCCTTATTGCCCAGGCTGGAGTGCAATCGCACAATCTTGGCTCACCACAACCTCTGACTCCCAGGTTCAAGCGATTCTCCTGCCTCAGCCTCCCAAGTAGCTGGGATTATGGGCATGCACTACCACACCCAGCTAATTTTGTATTTTTAGTAGAGATGGGGTTTCTCCATGTTGGTAAGGCTGGTCAGGAACACCTGACCTCAGGTAATCCACCTGCCTCGGTCTCCCAAAGCGCTGGGATTACAGGAGTGAGCCACTGTGCCAGGCTAAGTGTTGCTTTCTACAAATTGCCAGGTGCCATGATCAGACTATCAGGTGGTCTTGTGGAGTTATCTATTACTCAACAGGGTCTCACTCTGTTTCCCAGGCTGGAGTGCAGCAGGCCATCTTTGGCTCATTGTAGCCTCTGCCTCTCGGGTTCAAGTGATCCTCCCACTTCAGTCTCACAAGTAGCTGGGACTACAGGTGCTTTCCACCATACCCAGCTAATTTTTGTACTTTTTGTAAAGACAGGGTCTTGCCATGTTGTCCAGACAGATTGCTTTTTCTTCCTCTGTTTAAAATGCCATTTGGGCCAGGCGCAGTGGCTCATGCCTGTAATCCTAGTACTTTGGGAGGCCGAGGTGGTTGGATCACCTGAGGTCAGGAGGTCAAGACCAGCCTGGCCATCATGGCGAAACCCCATCTTTATTTAAAAAAAAAAAAAAAAAGCCATTTGTTAGACAAGCATTGGTATAGTACTAACTACTTACTTGAAGCTGTTAATTTTTCATTACAATGTTTCATAAATTTATTCATGAGACCATTATGCATTGTTTTGTGCTCAAATTTTATATTTAAAGCATTCAAATGAAATCTATTTTATATAAGCGTTTAGTATTTATGTTCTGTTGAATGGAAAGAGGTAAAAAACAAATTTAGAACCAGGTGCGGTGGCACATACCTGTAGTACCAGCTACTCGGGAGGTTGAGGTGGGAGGATCGCTTGAGTCCAGTTCTGGGCTGTAATGCCCTATACTGATCAGGTGTCTGCACTAAGTTCGGCATCAATATGGTGACCTCCCGGGATTGAGGGACCACCAGGTTGCCTAAGGCGTGGTGAATCAGCCCAGGTCAGAAACGGAGCAGGTCAAAACTCCCGTGCTGATCAGTAGTGGGATCGTGCCTGAGAATAGCAACTGCACTCCAGCCTGGGCAACATAGCAAGACCCTGTCTCTGAAAAAAAAAAAAAAAAAATTAGCCTGATTAAATTAATCTGAAATGAAATCTGTTTGGCACATAAACCATAACTCTGCTAAACTTATTTATATATATATTTTTTTTCTAATTAAAATTTTTGTAAGTTCTTGTGTGACACTCTTCCCTATAGCCACCTATTTGTTATGAGGAATCTGTAGCTGACAAGTGTTGTAGAGGGTTTGCCCATTACATGAGTAACCATAACACAATAGAGCTAAATTCTATCACACGTTTATAAAAGATCATATTTATATTCTTGTGTTCCCTCATGATTAAGTGTCTTGTTATTATTTTGGCTAAGTGCTGCGGTCCTTTGATTTGTTGTGCTGTAGACCACCAGAGTGGATTTCAGGTTCCACTTACTCAAGTTCACAGATGCCGCAGGCTTAGTCAGCACCAAGTTCAGTTTCCAGAATGTACACAGGACAGGGAACACAGCAGCAGCGCCACGGAGGACCTGGCACCAGCTTCTGTCTCATCACAACACAGGATACGTTTTTGCCACAAAGGATGTTAAGCCAAACTCGGGAGATGAGAGCAGCATACGGAAGCTGCAGGGCCTATGCTCCTTCAGATAAAAATTAACACTTAGAGGACACATACCTAACTCTCTCTCTCTCTTTTTTTTTTTTTGAGACAGAGTCTTGCTCTGTCACCTAGGCTGGAGTGCAGTGGCACAATCTCGGCTCACTGTAACCTCCGCCTTTTGGGTTCAAGTGATTCTCTTGCCTCAGCCTCCTCAGCAGCTGGGATTACAGGCATGCACCACCACGCACAGCTAATTTTTATATTTTTAGTAGCGATGGGGTTTCTCCATGTTGGCCAGGGTAGTCTTGAACTGCTGACCTCAGGTGATCCACCTGCCTCAACCTCCCGAAGTGCTGGGATTACAGTCGTCAGCCACCGTTCATGGCCTGAATTTATTTTTAAACAGATAATTAACATGGTATTGAATTCAAAAGATACAGAAAGGAATACAGTAAAAAGTGAATCTTCTGATCTCTACCATTTTATCACCAAATTTCCCAAAGTTTTCTGTTATTGCAATCTTCTTATGATTCTTCCAATAATATTCCATGTATTTATGAATATTTGTGTATGTGCTTTTAAAATATATTTTTAAATTATCAGAGTAATATCTGGAAAAATATTATATAAATGGAATCATAGAATATGTAACCTTCTGAGATTGGCTTTTTTTGCTCAGCAAAATTCTGTGGAGATTCATTCTAGTTGTTGCATGCATCAGTTATTCATTCGTTTTTATTGTAGAGTAGTATAAATTAGAAGTTGGTTTTTTTTCTTTAAGAAACGGGTCTTGCTATGTTACCCAAGCTGAGTGCAATGGCTATTTACAGGTATGGTCACATTGCTGATCAGCATGGAAGTTTTGACCTACTTTCCTATCAGCCTGGGTCTGTTCACCCCTACCAAGGTAACCTGGTTGTCCCCTGCCCTAAGGAAGTCACCGTATTGATGCTGAGCTTAGTGCAGACACCTGATTAGTATAGCACACTACAGCCCTCCTGGTCTCAAGGATTCTCCTTATTGTGATAGAAGATGCTGTGGTGTCTGGTATGAAAATTCTAATTTAGCCAGGTCTATCCTCCCAGCTACTGTATTAACCTCAGACACCACAGCATCTTCTATCACAGTACTTTTTATTTTTTGAGATGGAATTTTGCTCTTGTTGCTCAGGCTGGAGTGCAATGGTATGGTCTTGACTCACCGCAACCTCTGCCTCCCGAGTTCAAGCAATTCTCCTGCCTCAGCCTCCTGAGTAGCTGGGATTACAGGCATGTGCCACCACATCCAGCTAATTTTCTATTTTTAGTAGAGACACGTTGGTCAGGCTGGTCTCGAACTCCCAACATCAGGTCCTCCACTCACCTTGATCTCCCAAAGTGCTGGGATTACAGGCATGAGCCACTGCGTCTGGCCCACATACATTTTAAGAAACTAAATAGCCGGGCACGGTGGCCCGTGCCTGTAGTCCCAGCTACTCGGGAGGCTGAGGTGGGAGGATCACTTGAGCCCAGGAGTTCTGGGCTGTAGTGCGCTATGCCCATCAGGTGTGTGCACTAAGTTTGGCATCAATATGGTGACCTCCCTGGAGCAAGGGACTACCAGCTTGCCTAAGGAGGGGTGAACCAGCCCAGGTCGGAAACGGAACAGGTCATAATTCCCGTGCTGATCAGTAGTGGGATTGTGCATGTGAATAGCCACTGCACTCCAGCCTGGGCAAGACCCAGTCTTTAAAACAAATAAATAAATAAAAAGAGAAGAAAAAGAAACTAAATATAAGTGGCTCTAAATGTCAAACATTGCGCTGAAATAAATATAGGCCTACTTTTGTATTCAGGAGTGTAATTGTAGCTTCACGAATACGACCCTGGGTGAAGCCCAGGATAGTCTTTCCAATAGGAAATGTGTGAAGTTGGGAAATACCACCGTTTGTATGTATTTAATCATTTAGTCAACATTATTTACGTTGACCTTCAGGGACAAGAACAGTAATCCTAGATTTAATGAAACCTCTTGGAGAGGCTTCTGGTGTTCTTCTCCACCGGAATAATTTCCATTTCCTCCAGGGCAGCATGCCTGGTACATGAAGAGCCAAAGTGAAAACCAGGTATTTGAGTAGGTCAAAAAGGTAAAGTACTCTTTTATGGCCTCTCTCTGGTGTTTAGAACAACTTCCTTTTGCAGGACAAAATCATCTTAGTGGATTAAGATGATATTGCCTATTCAGAGGAGTTAGGAAACTGGGAAGGACAAGGAAGGATGAGGAAAACTGCAAATTCAGGACACTTTGAACCTCACAATTGTTGAAACAGCTTTGTAAAAAGCTTCAGGAAATGTGAAATAATACTCTGTCAAGAAGCGCTTTTCCTTTTTTTTTTTTTTTTTTCCTTTTTTTGAGGCATGGTCCCACCTTGTCACCCAGACTGGAGTACAGTGGCACATCTTGGCTCACTATAGCCTGGACCTCCTAGGCTCACGCCATCCTCCCACCTCAGCCTCCCAAGAAGGTGGAACCACAGGCACATACCACCACGCCTGGCTAATTTTTTGTATTTTTGATGGAGACAGGGTTTCACCATGTTGCCAAGGCTGGTCTCGAACTCCTGAGCTCAAACTATCCTTCTGCCTCAGCCCCCAAAGTGCTGGGATTACAGGTGTGAACCACTGCACCCAGCCTAGAAGCACTATATATATGTATGGATATATGTATGTATGTATGTATGTATGTAAATTCTGGGCTAAGTGCAGTGGCTTGCATTGGTAATCCCAGATTCTCAGGAGGCTAAGGCAGAAGAATTGCTTGAGCCCAGAGTTCAAGGCTGCAGTGACCTATGACCGTGCCACTGCACCCTAACCTCAGCGACAGAGCAAGAGCTGGTCTCCAAAAAAAAAAAAATGGTATTCTGCCATATGATCGAATGTCTTTCTTTCAAAGTATTAGCTTTTGGTGAAATCATGGAGAGACTATGAGGAGAGGAAATAATGTTAGATAAAGGTTTTTAGATGGGAAAAATGTATGTTTGACCTTTTATGATTTTTATAAATTAAAGTATGATCTAAGGATCTGTAGATGGGAGCAGAATATTTATAGGCAAGTAGGAAAATTTGAATAGCAAATTTTCATTGGTTTGCAGATGGCACATAAATGTGACTTTGCAAAAATAGATCAGAGAGAACAGGAGAGAAATGAAGAGTAATTTATTCCAGTGACAAAGAAAACAATGTCTAGACCCCAAAACTAAACAATTATTTTCCTATTTCTGCTCAAAGTACTTTACATGTTAACTTTTAAGATAATTACTTTAATACTTTCCTCAGTTTCACATGCAAGCAACATTTTAGTTTGTGTCCTTGAAAGTTTTCTTTTACTGCTGCTCTTCATTCTTTTCTGTATTTCATATTAGAGGATTGGTACAGCCTTTAAACTTCATTGACAGGAGCAAATCCAGTATCCACTGATTTCTTCTCTAAGGCACTCTAACCTATCAGGTAGACCAGCAGTTTCATTCTCATGAATACTCTAGCCATGAAAAAACTCAATAGGACACAGAGGAATCCAATGAATAGAAGAAGAAATTTATTGAGTTTTGGGATATTTGGTGCATTCGATTGGTCCAGGATTATGAAACCTAAACCTCCCATTTTAAACAGGAAGCTGGATGCAAGTCCTTCCATAATATATTGTCCATTTACTCTGTAGGCCAAGAAAGCTACTGGCCTCTGATGCCCATGTTCACCAATCATAGAGCCAACACTTGGAGGTTCAACAATAACATCATAAATTATTCCTCTGGTGATGAGGAAGTATGACATACCACCAGAGCATACACAGCCATGGCTGATGGCATGTGCAGCCAGGGTGGCTTCTTCAGCTTCAGGTTGGGACATTTGAGTACTAAGAACGGGATGAGGTAGTAAGTCTCCATGTTGGTGGCAGCAAGCTAGCTATTTATTTATTTATTTTGAGACGGAGTTTTGCTCTTGTTGCCAGGCTGGAGTGCAATGGCACGATCTTGGCTCACTGCAACCTCCGCCTCCCAGGTTCAAGCAATTCCCTGCCTCAGCCTCCTGAGTAGCTGGGATTACAAGTGCACGCCACCATGCCTGGCTAATTTTTGTATTTTTAGTAGAGACGGGGTTTCACCATGTTGGTCAGGCTGGTCTCGAACTCTTGACCTCATGATCTACCCTCCTCAGCCTCCCAAAGTGTGGATTACAAGTGTGAGCCACCGCACTTGGCCTACATTTTATATATTAATACCACATTTGTCTAGAGCTCAAAGAATCATGAAGTAAGGAAGCATTCTGAATAGGAAAAACAGTTGACACCCCGCCTACAATGATTACTATAAAAATATTTTGGAAGGCCGGGTGTTGTGGCTCACCCCTGGAACCCCAGGACTGTGAGGCTGAGGTGGGTGTATCACGAGGTCAAGAGTACCAGACCAGACTGGTCAAGATGGTGAAACCTCGTCTCTACTAAAAATGCAAAAAAATTAGTTGGGTTTGGTGGCGGGAGCCTGTAATCCCAGCTACTCAGGAGGCTGAGGCAGAGAATTGCTTGAACCTGGGAGGTAGAGGATGCAGTAAGCCAAGATTGCACCACTGCACTCCAGACTGGGCAACAAAGCGAGATTCTGTCTCAAAAAAAAAAAAAAAATTTGAGCTTGTAAGGAACCCTGTCAGCTACCATCAAAAGATTCCATCCATCCGTCCATTAACCATTCACCCATTCGATACTGTATTCAAATGGAATCTGTACCTAGGGAGTTTATGATCAAGTAATTAGCCAGGTATGGTAGCATGTGCCTTTAATCCCAGCTACTCGGGAGGCTGAGGCAGGAGAATCACTGGAACCTGGGAGGCGGAGGTTGCGGTGATAGATTGTGCCACTCTACTCCACCCTGGGAGACAGAGAGAGACTCTGTCTTAAAAAAACAAAAAACTATGTGTGTGTGTGTGTGGGTGTAACTATGTGTGTGTGTGTTTGTG
The DNA here is from genome assembly GCA_004027715.1 of Plecturocebus donacophilus. Lineage (NCBI taxonomy): Eukaryota > Metazoa > Chordata > Mammalia > Primates > Pitheciidae > Plecturocebus > Plecturocebus donacophilus. The sequence continues at coordinate 29,486 of PVKP010006018.1, read as the reverse complement.
TGTGTAAAATGTAGTACCATTTTAAAAACTAAAGTCCATGAAAGGCTAAGGCTTACAGTGGCTCATACTTGTAATCCCAGCATTTTGGGCGACCAAGGTGTGAGAATCGCTTGAGCCCAGGATTTTAAGATGAGCCTGGGCAATATAGCAAGACATCATCTCTACTAAAATTAAAAACAAAAACAAACAAACAAAATACACTAGCCAGACATGATGGTGCATGCCTGTAGTCCTAGCTACACCAGAAAGATCACTTGAAAAGGGAGTTTGAGGTTGCAGTGAGCACCAGTGCATTCAAGCCTGGGTGACAGAGCAAGACCCCATCTCAAAAATAATAAATAAATGAAATCCACAAAAAGAGGAATTAATATTTGAACATATACCTATATAGGAAATAGTGATAAGATATGCTATTGTGAAAAAACACATTTTAAAATCTATTTGATTTAAATATCTGGCATAATCTGTGGTCGTTTTTAGTAAATGAAAATAATGTGAGCTTGAGAAACGGATGAACCCAGGACCAAAGTTTTGTTCTGTCCTGTTTGTGTGACCTTTGGGTAACTTAGCTATTTTCCCTTGATTTCATCTATAGAATTCCTAACCTGAAAAATGGAGATAAAAACACTTTTTTAAAAAACTGAATTGTTTGCAAATAGATTAAGATAATAATGTGGTTGGGCATGGTGGCTCATGCCTGTAATCCCAGCACTTTGGGAGGCCGAGGCGGGCGGATCACAAGGTCAAAAGATCGAGATCATCCTGGCCAACATGGTAAAATCTTATCTCTACTAAAAATACAAAGATTAGTTGGGCATGGTGGTGCATGTCTGTAGTCTCAGCTACTTGGGAGGCTGAGGCAGGAGAATTGCTTGAACCTGGGAGGCGAAGGTTGCAGTGAGCCGAGATTGTGCCACTGCACTCCTGCCTGGATGAAAGAGTGAGACTCCATCTCAAAAAAAATAATAATAATTGAAGAGCAGTTGCTTATTTGGCACTTTCTATTGCAGAAATTACTCCAAAATAAGAGAGGGTTATGTATCAGTAATTAAAGAGAGAACACTAAACTTCTCAACAAAATCATTAATGTTTTACTGGGCAAATCTTGCAATCTTTTTCAAATGTATGCTATCAGTGCCCTTGTGACCTTTTCTAACCTGTGATTATAGTCTTGCTGATCCTCCTGTCATGAGATTTCCTCTACTCTGAGCGACAACAAGGTCCTCTTCTCTACACCAGCAGCTCACTCTTGCAGAGGGTCTTGAGTTATCCTCCTGCATGAAGCAAGCTAAGAAAATGATGTGGGGTGGTTCCCAGCTTCTGACCAGTGAGCTCCTCCAGCCACTAACAACGTTTTGCTTTTTTTTTTTTTGAGATAGTCTCACTCTGTCTCCCAGGCTGGAGTGCAGTGGTGCAATGTCAGCTCACTCCAACTTCTGCTTTCCGCGTTCAAGCAATTCTCATGCCTCAGCCTCCTGAGTAGCTGGGATTACAGGCATATACACTGCACCTGGCTAATCTTGTGTATTTTCAGTAGAGACAGGGTTTCACCATGTTGGCCAGGCTGGTCTTGAGCTCCTGACCTCAGTTGATCCACCCTCCTTGGCCTCCCAAAGTGTTGGGATTACAGGCATGAGCCACTGTGCCTGGCCAACAAAATTTTGCTTTTAAAATTCTGAGTGGGCCGGCTGTGGTGGCTCATGCCTGTAATCCAAGCACTTTGGAGGCCAAGGTAGGCGGATCACCTGAGGTTGGGAGTTCAAGACCAGCCTGACCAACATGGTGAAACCCTGTCTTTAAAAAATAAAAAAATAAAATAAATAAATAAAATTCTGAGTGTATCCTAAGCACTTTGTTATATCCATTAACAAATTTAATCATATGAAACAGATAGTATTTTCTTAATTAATTGATTCATTACATATATATATATATATATGTATTTTTAAGAGATGGGGTCTGCCTCTCATCCAGATTGTAGTACGGTGGCATGACTGATCATAGCTCACTGAAGCCTTGAACCCCTGGGTTGAAGTGATCCTCCTGCCTCAGCTTCATCAGTAGCCGGGATTACAGGTGTGTGCCACTGCGCGCAGCTGACAGATCCTTTTATTTGTTTATTTAGAGACGAAGTTTCGCTCTTGTTGCCCAGGCTGGAGTGCAATGGTGTGATCTTGGCTCACTGCAACCTCTGCCTCCCGGATTCAAGAGATTCTTCTGCCTCAGCCTCCTGAGTAGCTGGTATTACAGGTGCCCACCACTATGCCTGGCTAATTTTGTATTTTTAGTAGAGACAGGGTTTCTCCATATTAGTCAAGCTGGTCTCGAACTTCTGACTTCAGGTGATCTGCCCGCCTCAGTCTTTCAAAGTGTTAGGATTGCAGGCGTGACACACTGCACCTGGCCAGCTACTATTATCACACACACTTAACAGATAAGAAAACTGAGAAAGAAGTTTGAGCCTATGTTATCCAATGTTATATCCACTAGCTCATGTAGCAATTGCACTCTTGAAATGCGGCTTGTCTGAGTCAGGCATGGTGGCTCACGCCTGTAATCCCAGCACTTTGGGAGGCCGAGGCTGGTGGATCACTTGAGGTCAGGAGTTCAACGCTAGCCTGGCCAACATGGCGAAACCCCATCTCTACTAAAAGGACAAAAACTAGCTGGGCGTGGTGGTGGGAGCCTTTAATCTCAGCTACTCGGGAGGCTGAGGCAGGAGAATCAACTGAACCCAAGAGGCAGAGGTTGCAGTGAACCGCGATCGCACCACTGAGATCATACCATTGCACTCCAGCCTGGGTGATGGAGTAAGACTCTGTCTCAAAAAAATAAAATTTAATTTTAAAATGTGGCTTGTCAGAATTGTGATCTAAATGTAAAGCATACCCTAGATTTCAAAGACTTTAAATCATTAGCATTGGTTTACATTAATTACATATTGAAATATTTTGTATATGTTGGCTTAAGTAAAATATGTTATTAAAATTAATTTCACGTGTTTCTTTTCACTTTCTTTAACCTGGTTACTAGAAAAATTTTAATTACTTATGTGTCTCACATTATGCTTCTATGGGACAGAGCTGGTTTAAGCAAATTGCCTGAGGTCACCTGCTATTGTCAGAGGCAGAACTGGGAACAGGTGGTCTTAAAATATCTGCATTATAAATTAATGCTAACCATATAATAAAATATTTTAATAATGTAACAATTAAAACATTCATAATTTGGTATATAAGGTACATGATGGTAACTTCTATACCATAATTCCAGTAATTCTCATAGTACTGCTAGGCTTAACACATTATTTTATAACAACTGGACATTTTGGAACCTTTCACCTTTCCAAATGGAGATGAAGATAGGATGTCCTCATTACAAATCTTTGAGGTAATTCAGAGAGGAGAACATATCATTAATCTTTTGACAGTATTTGTGTTTTAGTTTTCAAAATATTACTTTTATAAGGAATTAATCTTATGTATAGCAGAGGAAAAAAACAAACTTATATTCTGGCCAGTGGGGTATGAGAAAATAAATAAATGTACATCATATCAGGTGGTTATAAGGGCTATGAAGAAAAACAAAGCAGAGTAAAGAGGACAGAGAATAACAGGGGAGTGAACGCAGGGAATGGTGCTATTTTTAATAGGAGAATCTAAGAAGTCCTCTCTGTTATGCTGACATTTGCACAGGACCTAAATGAAGTGATGGAGCAAAGCTTGCAGTTATTTTGGGGAAGAGCATTCCAGGCAGAGGACAAGCAGGTGCAAAGAACCTAAGGCAAGAGCAACAAGCTAATGTGGCTGGAGTGCTCTGATCCAGTAGAAGATGAGGTCAGAGGGGCCTGGGGTGAGGGTGGTTACACAGGCCTGATGGTCCATCAGAAGGACTTTAGACTTCCTTGTGATTGACGTTGAAAGTCACTTGGGGTTTTAGAAAAGAGGAGTGATTAAGTTCTGTCACTCTCTGCGTGCTTTATTGTGGATAGTTGTAGGTAGCAGAAATAAAAGTAGCAGTGCCAGTGAGATTCTCTTGCAATGGTCCAGTTAAGCAAACATGGAAGCTTAGACTATAATGGCACCAGTGTTCAAGGTGAGAAAGGTCAGATTTGTGTTTTATGAAGGTAAGGCAAAAAAAAAAAAAAAAAAAAAAAAAAAAAAGGCCGGGCACGGTGACTCAAGCCTGTAATCCTAGCACTTTGGGAGGCTGAGGTGGGTGGATCAGCTGAGGTCAGGAGTTCAAGACCAGCCTGGCCATCATGGTGAAACCCCATCTTAAAAAAAAAAAAAAAAAGAAGGTAAGGCTGACAAAATCTAAAGATGGATTGAATGTGAGGCGTGGGGAAAAGATAACCAAGTGGACTGAATGCACATGACTATCTTATTTCATCTGTTCATTTGTTCATTTATTCTTTCAGATATTTATTTATCCAGTATTTCTGTATGCTAGTAGAATGCCAGTAAATGTGATACATGCTGAGATGATAAGAGCAGATCGACTTTCAGTCTAGTGGATCTTAGAAACACATATTTAAAGAACATTTTTTTTTTCTGATTTTACTATCCATTGAAGATATTTTTAAGATAAAAATAAAATATAAAGAAAAATTAAAATCTCCACTGAGGGCTGGGCGCAGTGGTTCACGACTGCATCCCAGCATTTTGGGAGGCCAAGGAGGGTGGATCACAAGGTCAGGAGTTCCAGACCAGCCTGGTCAACATGGCAAAACCCCGTCTCTACTAAAAATACAAAATTAGCTGGGTGTGGTGGTGTGTGCCTGTAGTCCCAGCTACTCAGGAGGCTGACGCAAAATAATCCCTTGAACCTGGGAGGTGAAGGTTGCAGTGAGCTGAGATTGGGCTACTGCACTTTAGCCTGGTGACAGAGTGAGACTCTGTTCAAAAAAAAAAAAAAAATCAGGTGCAAAACTCAATATAAAGTATGATTCCAATTACGTTATGTTACATATATCTTAGATAATATCTAAATTTTTTTTTTGAGACAGAGTTTAGCTCTTGTTACCCAGGCTGGAGTGCAATGGTGCGATCTCGGCTCACCACAACCTCCGCCTCTTGGGTTCAAGCAATTCTCCTGCCTCAGCCTCCCAAGTAGCTGGGATTACAGGTGTGTGCCACCATGCCCAGCTAATTTTTGTGTTTTTAGTAGAGACAGGGTTTCACCATGTTGACCAGGATGGTCTTGATCTCCTAACCTCGTGATCCACCCTCCTTGGCCTCCCAAAGTGCTGGGATTATAGGCGTGAGCCACCTCGCCCGGCCAATAATACATACATTATAAATAGAAAGAATATGTTAAGAATTTCAAAGTGGATTATATGTTAAAATTTCAAAATTTTGGCTGGGTGTGGTGGCTCATGTCTATAATCCCAGTACTTTGGGAGGCTTAGCAGGCAGATAATTTGAGCCCAGGAGTTTGAGACCAGCCTGGCCAACATGGCTAAAAGTCCCAGCCTCCCAAGTAGCTAGGATTACAGGCACATGCCACCACACCCAGCTAATTTTTGTATTTTTAGTAGTGACAGGGTTTCACCATGTTAGCCAGGATGGTCTTGATCTCTTGACCTTGTGATCTGCCTGCCTTAGCTTCCCAAAGTGCTGGGATTACAGGCATGAGCCACTGTGCCGGGCCTGCACCTGATATAGTTATCTCTCACTGTGATTCTCCTAGCATGTCGGAGTCCAGCTTGGCCAAATGTTCTCTGTGTGAATTTGGATAAGTCACTTTACCTCATCCAGTTTTAGTTTCCTTATCTGTAAAAGGAGGATGATGGTGGTAATAATGGCATCTTTCTTGGCAGTCAATTTGAGGATTAGTAACAGAGTGCTTAGCACGGCATCTGGTACTTAGTATGTATAGCAGATGAGAGCTTATCTTACTAACTCTTTTTTCTAATTTCTTTTGTCTGTCCATCTATTCATTAAGCCTTCTTTAAGTGACTGTGCACTCAGCAATCTGAAGGTAGAGAAGAGTCATTCCTTTGATTAAGACTGATAGGGATCTACACCTGCAGGTGGGGTTAGCTGTGTATAAGAGAGTTTCCTGCATAGGTACTGGCTACTGATAAGATTAACATAAGGCAATACAGGGCTAACTTTTCCAGTAGGTGCAGATGGCAGTGTCTAGGGCTCACAGGACTCTTGGGGTTCCTGCAAAAATGTTTTACCTTATTTTAAAATCAAAAGAAGAAAATGACTTTTAAGTTGGAGGAAGTATTTTAATATATGCTGTTAACATATTTGTCTTTATACCAACACAGTCATAGAATACAGTTTTTATATTGGGAAGGGGCCAGCAAAGACAAAAGTGCTTGGGGCTCAAGAAAGGCGTAACATGGCTCTGCCCCTCTAGATGTGATCGGCACTCAGATAATGCACTCAGAGGTCTAAACTTAAAAAAAAATGCTGCATAAAGTACATTGAAATGAAAAATAGTGACATTGCAATGGCATTAGTACAGTATTTGGAAGCACACTAGAAATTCATGCTCTTTGGAGTAGACTGGTTAAAGGGTTAGTTGAATATCAACTAATTGCCCTTCCCCATCTGGGCTCAGCAAACAACCTTCTCACTTCCCTGTCTTTGTGCTTCCTTCATTGTCTGCATGTTCCAATTAGTTGTTTGGGAGTTCTGTTGTTTTCCAAGAGACTGTAAAAGCCTTAAAAGGAAACACCATGTATTACTTATCATCTACTCATATTGTCAATATAAACTTATTGAATGTCTTATTAAACTGCTTACCCAGATATCTAGTTAATGAGAAAGGAGTGATCTGGAAATAGAACATATTCAGTCACTAGTCATTTTTTATTTTATTTTATTTTTATTTTTATTTTTTAAGAGATGGGGTTTCACCTGGCCAGGATGGTCTCGATCTCTTGACCTCGTGATCTGCCTGCTTCAGCCTCCCAAAGTGCTGGGATTACAATCGTGAGCCACCACGCCCAGCCTTTTCTCTTTCTTATTTTTTTTTTGTGAGTCACTTTAAAAAAAAATAAACAAAATGTCTTTATGGCCTGTAAATTTGGGTACCTTGAGCTAGTTTCCTCAGCACATCATCATCCTCGGATAAACTCTCCAGGTCCTAGATTAGAGGAATTGAAGGAATAACCGAATTTAACCTACATTGCCCTTGCCAAAGTCTTCTTAGCCCAACGAGCTCTCCAGCTCTCTTAATCTCTCTCTGGTTAACTTTGTCTCAAGATTGCTGCTGTACTGCCATAGAAGACATGGCCGTTGTTACTAAAAATACAAATATTCGGGAGCGGCCCCTCCTCCCGGCCAGGCTGGCCGCGGGGCGCTGAGCGGGCCGGGACCCTGCGGCCGAGGTTGTCCTTAGGCATCTCCCAGGCGACCGGCTCCGTAGCAAGACGGCGGACGAGAAGGACAGGGAAGAGAGATTGGAGCATTATCAGGTCACTGGGATGCTGCCCTAGCGAAGGAGAGCTGCATGATCTGACTGCAGAGACAGAGGAAGAAGAACCCACTGGATACATTCGATTTGAAAAATTTCTTCGGGTGATGACAGAAATACTACTAGAAAGAAGATACAGACCAATTCCAAAAGATGTCCTTCTTCGAGCTTTTAAGGTTTTAGATTCAGCTAAACGTGGGTTTCTTACTAAGGACGAATTGATCGAGTATGTGACAGAAGAAGAAAAGTTCTCACCCGTGCAGCGTATCTGCCATGGAATGTTGTCCTGAATACTGAGTGAGAGTACTGAGTAGTGTTACGGTGTGTGAAAAGTGCAGCTCCTGAAAGAAGAAAGTGACTTGTGCACCTCTGAGTACAAGCAGTCACAATGGAGAAATGTAAAATATAGAGCCTCTTACAAGCAAAGGGGAAGATAAGGTCTGCACTCGCGGGCACTGAGTCGAGACCAAGTGCACACGTGCATGGGTCTGATGCCCGGTGAGCAGCACGGACAGTAGCACCCCAGCCTCTGCCCACCTGCTGACCACAGGGCAAAGTGTTTGCTTGTGAAAGAAAAGTATGGCTCCTTCTCCCCCCAACCCGGCCGAATCTTCCACAAGTCATTTGCAAAATATGGAAGATGGAGATGATGTGTGCGACCGTCTCAGCCTCATCTCACGGGAGTTCCTACTGCACTGCGCATCCCGAGGTGCGCGCATGGTGCTTGAGACGCTCCTCTGTTCTCTGACATTCCTCCCTTAGTTGTCTTCTGTGTTACTGACACTGGCAGAGGGGAGGATGAATATCCACGGCTCCCTCATTGCCTACATTTGGGTGACGGAAAGATGTACATGTTTTAGCATCCCCTGTTGACATGTGAGCTGCAGCAAGGCCTGAAGAACCCTCTGCCCACTGAGAGCGGGGGTGGTGGTGTGGACGTGGCAGAGACAGGAGAAGAGACGGGAAGCTGGACATCCTGTGGACTAATGTATTAGTGCCACTTTCCAGTAAGCATTCCCTACTCAGGCCCTAAGTCTTGGAATCATCCTTCCCTCCCTTCTTTCTCCTTCTCCCTCCTCATCAAATGCATCAAATCCTACCTTCAAAATATGGCCCGCCAACATGGATGAACCTTGAGGACTTGATGTGAATGGAATAAGGCAGTCCCCAAAGGACAAAGACTCTATGATTCCACTTATCTGAAGTAGGGGAGTCAGATTCATAGAGACAGAATTTGGAATGTGGGTGCCAGGGGCTCTGAGGAGGAGAAAATGGGGGGTTGTTGCTCCAGGGGTACAAGATTTCAGTGCTGCAGGATGAAATGAGTTGTGGAGGTGGAGGGAGCGGTGGGTGCAGACCACGTGAATGTACGTAATACCACTCAAGTGTACACTCAAAGTGCTTAAGATGCTACATTTTATGTTATACGCTTTTTTTGTAATAAATACATTGTACAATAAAGACCACCAACTTAAAAAAAAAATACAAAAATTAGCTCAGCAAGGTGGCTCGCGCCTATAGTCCCAGTAACTCGGGAGGCTGAGGCAGGAGAATCACTTGAACCCAGGAGGCGGAGGTTGTGGTGAGCCAAGATCATGCCACTGTACTCCAGCCTGGGCAACAGAGCAAGACTCCGTCTCAAATAAAAAAAAAAGTTTTAATTACAAATTTTTATAAATTACATTTATAAAGAAAACTTTTAAAAACAGATTTAGAAAATAGGAGGAAAATAATCCATAGTCACACTTCCCTAAGCCTAATGTTATTTTTTTGTATATTCGTTTCCTAGCACTTTGCAAGATGCATATTTACTTTTACATAATGAAGTATTGGGAATAGCCTATGGTCCATATTGCATATTCAGTTTTACCTTTTGTATACAGGGATTTCAAAATTCATTTTTATAATGGCTATATAATTAAGGGTGTACGCAACACAATTTAACTACTCTTGCAGGTTCTTCCAATTCTTCCTTATCAAAACTAGCAGTGTAAAAATAAAAAATAAATACAAATAATTTTAAAGATAAAATTTTAAATAAATAGTACTGAAGGAGTGTTCCTTCTTTGGGATTCTAATATTAGGTCAACATGATATTACACCTGTAATCCCAGCACTTTGGGAAGCCAAGGCAGGTGGATCACCGAAGGCCAGGAGTTTCAGACCACCCTGGCCAACATGGTGAAACGCTGTCTCTACTAAAAATACAAAAACTAGCTGGATATGGTGGTGGGCACCTGTAATCCCAGCTACTTGGGAGGCTGAGGCTGAAGAATCCCTTGAATCCGGGATAGGGAGGTTGCAGTGAGCCGAGATCTCACCGCTGCACTCCAGCCTGGGAGACAGAGTAAGACTCTGCATGGAAAAAAAAGTAATAAATGTTTTATCTAATATCTTGAAATTTATTTAAATTATATCCCTCTATTCAATATTTATATAACTGAGATAAAAATTAAGCTAAAACTTGGTAAACATAAACATTCTATAGAAGTCTAAGCTTTTGGCCAGGCGCAGTGGCACACACCTGTAATCCCAGAACTTTGGGAAGCCAAGACAGGCAGATCGCCTGAGGTCAGGAGTTTGAGACCAGCCTGACCAACAAGGAGAAACCCCGTCTCTACTAAAAATACAAAATTAGCTGAGCATAATGGTGGTGCATGCCTGTAATCCCAGCTACTCGGGAGGCTGAGGCAGGAGAATTGCTTGAACTGGGAGGTGAAGTTTGCCATGAGTCAAGATTGTGCCACTACAGTCCAGTCTGGGCAACAAGAGAGTGAAACTCTGTCTCAAAAAAAAAAAAAAAAGTCTAAGCTTTCAAATTTTCAGTCAAAAATCCCACAAGAACAGCATTTCCCAAATTATTTTATGGTGGTTATTTTCTAAATTTTACTACCTTCGTTTTTTATTCATTTTACTTCTCTTTAAAAATTATTTATTTTTTTATTTTGAGACAGAGTTTTGCTCTTGTTGCCCAGGCTGGAGTGCAATGGCACAATCTCGGCTCACTGCGACCTCTGCCTCCTGGGTTCAAGCAATTCTCCTGCCTCAGCCTCTCAAATAGTTGGAACCACAGGAATGCACCACCACACTTGACTAATTTTGTATTCTTAGTAGAGACGGAGTTTCACCATATTGGTCAGACTGGTCTCGAACTCCTGACTTCATGTGATGTGAGACACCATGCCCAGTCCCTGTTCATTTTTCTTCCTCCTCCTCCTCCTCTTCCTCTTCCTCCCCCTCCTACTCCTTCTCCTTCTTCTTATTCTTTTGAGACAGGGTCTCACTATGTTGCCCAGGCTGGAGTGCAGTGGCTATTCACAGGCAGGATCCCACTACTGATCAGCACGGGAGTTTTGACCTGCCTTGTCTCCGACCTGGGCCAGTTCACCCCTCCTTAGGCAACCTGGTGGTCTCCTCCTCCCAGGAGGTCACCATATTGATGCCAAACTTAGTGCAGACACCGGATGAGCATAGCACACTATAGCCCAGAACTCCTGGACTCAAGCGATCCTCTAGCCTCAGTCTCCTGAGTAGCTAGGACTACAGGCACACGCCACTCCGCCCAGCCATTTTTACTTCTAAGATAACACAAGTCTTAAAAATCTTAGGAATACAGAAAGATAAAAATTGGAAATCAGTTTACTCAGTCCCATCACTTAATCACAGTGACTGCTAAACTCCTGGTGGATCTTGTTCCAGTAATTTTTTTTTTTTTTTTTTGAGATGGAGTTTTGCGCTTGTTGCCCAGGCTGGAGTATAATGGCGCAATCTCAGCTGACTGCAACCTCAGCCTCCCAGGTTCAAGCGATTCCTTCTGCCTCAGCCTCTCAAGTAGCTGGGATTACAGGCATGTGCCCCCACACCCGGCTAAGTTTGTATTTTTTTTTTAGTGAAGACAGGGTTTCTCCATGTTAGTCAGGCTAGTCTTGAACTCCTGACCTCGTGATTTGCCTGCCTTGGCCTCCCAAAGTGCTAGGATTAGGGGTGTGAGCCACTGTGTCCCGCCCTCGTTCCAGTAATTTTTTAATGCTCAGGTTATTTTTATTTTTTAAAAATTTACTTGTATTTCTACTATTAATACAATTTTGCATCCTGACTTATTCATTTAACCTTTCTCCCCATAAAGTCTTAATGAACATACCTTTTTGATGATTGTAAAAATTCTATGGAATAAACGAATAAATGAACAATAAAAGAAATCCTCAGCTGTAAAAGGAGGATGCTGATGGTGATAATGGCACCTTTCTTAGCAGTCAATTTAAGGATTGGTAATGGAGTGCTTAGCACAGCATCTAGTGCATTGTATGTACAATAGATGAGAGCTGGTTTTACTTACTCTCATACCCAATTTCTTCCATCTGTTCATTTATTCATTTTCTGTGGAATGTGCTTGGATATTAATATGATCTATCTTTGACTATTGTTGACCCATCCATCACAGAGTTTAAGTTGATCTGGGAAGCTAAGTGGATGTCTTACTCTTCCCTTAGCACTCCATGAAGTTCACTGCACAGACTTTCCCAAAGGGCTGAGGTGGGTTTGCAGAAGCCTCCATACCAGGTCCTCTAGGTTTTCCTTAACTATTCACCCATTGTTTTGAGCATCTGTGATAATATCCTGGTGCTGCATCTGTCCTAACACAGCCTTTCCAACTTATTTGTTAGCTTTTCACCTTAAATATTGGTAAGTAATCATTTATGCATATTTTAAAATTAAAAATAATCTTTTATAATTATTAAAAAGGAAATATATGTTTACTTAAGAATGTTTTAAAAGGACAGAAAAAAAAGAAATCTAAGTGCTGTAATCCAAGCAACAACACTAACTCCTAGCATATGCCATTTTATATCCTTTCTCTTTTATGTACCTGTATGAATATATGTCCCTTGAACTTCACCTCTACTTGTCCATGTTGCTTGTCATAAAAAAAAAATGGAGAAAACCCACAATTTTCATTTTGGAAAAAAACAAAAGTGGCATCCTTGAATTAAGGTTTTGTATCTTGGTGATGTTTTTCTCAGAGAGGTTTAGGAAGCCTTACCTATTTAGTTTAGGGGACAGAAAAAAGTGAGGGAAGGTTGGTGCTGAATGTAAAAGAATGTGGAAAAAGAAAGTCAAGGTTGGTAGGGCGTGGTGGCGCACACCTGTAATCCCAGCACTTTGGGAGGCCAAGGTGAGCAGATCACCTGAGGTCGGGAGTTCGAGACCAGCCTGACCAAGATGGAGAAACCCCATCTCTACTAAAAATACAAAATTAGCCGGGTGTGGTGGTGCGTGCCTGCAATCCCAGCTACTTGGGAGGCTGAGGCAGGAAAATCTCTTGAATCCGGGAGGCAGAGATTGCTGGGAGCCAAGATTACGCCATTGCACTACAGCCTGGGCAACAAGAGTGAAACTCCGCCTCAAAAAAAAAAAAAGGAAAGAAAGAAAGTCAAGGTTAAAGAGGAAGGACAGGTTTCAGAGGCATATGTTTCTTCTTACTCGGTCCTCAGCTGCTGTTGCTTCTCATCTTGCATCTGGACCCCTGCCCAACACCAAGTGCCTGCCCTTTACCTCCCTCCTCCATCCTGCCCTTGAGACCCACATTAAGACATGCTGAGGTTCAACTCCCACTCTTCGTACTAACCCTACAACAAAAATGCCCAAGACATTCCAGCTAGTGCTGCTTTCCTAGGGTTGCTAGTAATCAGTATTTCCTTAGGGAGCTTTCTTGTCTTTGGGCAACATTTTTGCCTCAGTAAAAGATCAAAGAGATCTCTCGCCACAGTGATACATAATTTAAATAGTTTAATTGTGTATGATGTTCCACAATAATGAAACTATATACTGTATGCTTGATATTGAATGCTATTTTTTTTCTTCAGTGATTCTTGCTGTGATCTTTTTTTTTTTTAACGTTACCATTTGTGCTGGTAAAACATGAACTTTAAAGTTGGATAAACTTGAAATCTTACACCTAACTTTGCCACCTATTAGTTGTAAGAATTTTATCAAACAATTTTACTTCTTGAAGTTTCAGTTTCCTTAGGCAAAATGGGGCTAACAATGTGTAATTCAAATTGTAAAAATTAAATGAAATCATATATTTCAAAGGATTAATACAGCGCCAAGGAGATAGATTTTTAAATCCTTGTTTCTTTTCTCTCTCTCGTTCTCTGTGTGTGTGTGTGTGTGTGAGAGAGAGAGACAGAGTCTCATTCTTTCACCCACGCTGGAGTGCAGTGGCATGATCTAAGCTCACTGCAACCTCTGTCCCCCCGGGTTCCAGAGATTCTCCTGCCTCAGCCTCCCAAGTAGCTCAGATTATAGGCACCTGCCACCGTGCCCAGCTAATTTTGGTATTTTTAGTAGAAACGGGGTTTCACCATCTTGGCCAGGCTGGTCTTGATCTCATGACCTCATGATCCACCCGCCTCATCCTCCCAAAGTGCTGGGATTACAGGTGTAAGCCACCCTGCCCAGCCCAACCCTTGTTTCTTATCAGACCTAGAGTGGTGTCTCATGGGTATTTGTTGCAAGTGAATTAAATAGATGAGCACATAATAAACATGAGTTTAAAAAGAGAGAGAGAGAGAGAGAGAGAGTCTCTGGCACTGATGACTAATGCAAGTCTGATATAACTTTTCTGTCAATTCAATCATGCAGGCTCTATTGCAGCATGCTGCAAAATTCCTGGGTCTGGGTACTACTGGTCACTCCAGGCTGGTCTTGAACTCCTGACTTTGTGATCCACCCACCTCGGCCTCCCAAAGGGCTGGGATTACAGGAGTGAGTCGCTGCACCCGGCAAGAGACTCTCAATGTAAATCTTGGTTCCAGCAAAGAATTTAGAAAGGGAAAAAAAGAGGAAGAATTACTCTCATCCAAGACATGCACATAGCATTGAATGCATATGAACTGCTAAAATTGGACAGCATTTTTTAAAATTGTGAGTTAGCAATGATGGTTTCCTCTTTAACGATGGGTTTACAGTAAGAATAATATTTCTGGAACAACACAATCTAAAGCTTTTTCTTATATTACCTCTTTCTGTAAAGAGTAGCTTAACTCCCACATCACCAGCAAAATTCAGGGCACTGCATGGCTGCTCTTATCTGTAGGCAGGGGAAGAGAAAGTGAAATGATTCAGGAGGAAGACATCCCCTACAGAAAAGTATCATCCTTTCCCTGAAATTATGTTTCAGAATCTCCTTGTAAAATGTTTATTCCAGCTGGGAGCAGTGGCTCACACCTGTAATTCCAGCACTTTGGGAGGCCGAGGCGGGCAGATCACCTGAGGTTGGGAGTTCAGGACTAGCCTGACCAACATGGAAAAACCCCATCTCTACTAAAATACAAAATTGGCCAGGCATGGTGGCGCATGCCTGTAATCCCAGCTACTCTGGAGGCTGAGGCAGATGAATCGCTTGAACACGAGAGGCGGAGGTTGTGATAAGCTGAGATTGTGCCATTGCACATCCTGGGCAACAAGAGCAAAACAAAAAAAAGTTTAACACAGAACCTGCACATATTAATTGTTCAATATAAGATGGCTATTTCTATTACCATTATATTAAACATAAAATATAGTCATTATTTTATCTCTACAACTTTGCAGTCCTGGAAAGGACCATACCTTAAACTGTCTTAGACCATGTCATTGTGATGAAAACCTTCCAATGGTTTCTCATCTCCCTCAGAATCAAAATAAAATTTTTTTGCAGTGACCCCCAAGGTCCTGTATCATCTGACCTCCAGGACTCAGGCCTCATCTCCTACCACCCACTCTCTAGTTCATGCCACCCCAGCTGTGTTGAACTCCTTACTGCATCTCAAGGAAGAAGGCACACTCACACCTCAGGGCCTTTGCCCTTGCTATCCGTGGGCCTGAAAGTCTTCTCTCAAATCCTACTGCAAATAGTTCTCTATCTCACCTCCTTCAGGTCTTTGCTCAAATGCTATCTTCTAAGCAAGACCAAACTCTAGGTTAACTAGTTAAACTTGCAACATCACACACACCATTCCTTTGAACTTGCTATTACCCTTTGTATTTTGTTGTTATTGTTGTTGTTTTTTGAAATAGAGTCTCGCTCTGTTGCCCAGGCTAGAGTGTAGTGGCACAATCTTGGGTCACTGCAACCTCCGGGTTCAAGCCATTCTCCTGCCTCAGACTCAGACTCCTGAGTAGCTGGGATTACAGGCATGGACCACCACACCTGGAGATACATATATTTATATTTTGCATTTTTAATAAAGGAGGGGTTTCATCATGTTGGCCAGGCTGGTCTCGAACTGCTGACCTCAGGTGATCCACCTACCTCTGCCTTTCAAAGTGCTGGGATTACAGGTGTGAGCCACTGCACCTGGCCCCCATTACCCTTTGGGTTTGTTTTGTTTTTGAGATGGAGTTTTACTCTTGTTGCCCAGGCTGGAGTGCAATGGCATGATCTTGGCTCACGGCAACCTCCGCCTCCCAGTTTCAAGTAATTCTCCTGCCTCAGCCTCCTGAGTAGCTAGGATTACAAGCATGCATCACCATGCCTGGCTAATTTTTTTTGTATTTTTAGTAGAAACGAGGTTTCTCCATGTTGGTCAGGCTAGTCTTGAACTTCCGACCTCGGGTGATCCCCCCGCCTCGGCCTCCCAAAGTGCTGGGATTACAGGTGTGAGCCACTGTGCCTGGCCCCACTGTTACCGTTTGTATTAGTCAGAACTCTCTTAGAGGGACAGAACTAATATATATATATTTATGGGAGTTTATTAAGTATTAACCTACATGATCACAAGTTCCTTTCTATTTTTATTTTTCTCCATAGCCTGTATTATCATCTGATATAATAATATGTATACATGTATTCATCTATTTATTGCTGTCTCCCGACACTAGAGTAAAAGCTCAGTGAAGGAAGATCTATTATTTTGTTACTGATGCTTGGCCCCTGATAGTTGCATGTTAAATATTGGCTAAATGAATGAATGAATGAATGATACCTCTATCTTGTAATGGAAGATTTAGGAAAGTATTTTAATAAAAATACAATCATGTGGGGGATATGAGAATCAGGGTGACACCACTCAAGGAGGTGAAGGACTCAGAATAAAGAAATCCTAGAGGTCTAAAGACAAATTTGTCTATTTGATTATTTTGCAGAGGGCTAACCCTCTTCACTGGGTCAGCAACAATACTGCATTAATTTTGGCAATTGAAGAAAACCTAAACCTCATCTCAGAAGTTCTATTGCTTTTTAAAAACCCATTTGTGGTCAGTTCTCATTCATGTTAATAGAGCTCTCCTTTTCCTTTAAGGGAAGCAAAGCCAAAAAAAGTTGCTTCAAGGGCCCAGAAAGGAACAACTACCTAAATATAGACACATCATACTGTAAGAAATAAAGACTGTGTAACTCTGCCAAAATAAGATCCCATCAATGAGGAACATATTATGTTGTTGCTGATTTCAACCTCGACATGGGAAAATATAAGAGACAGATTTGTAATTCTCTATTGCTTATGTAATAATTAGAAATCATAAATGATCTGGTATTTGGACTGTCCTTTCAAAGAGCAACCTGGATATTTAAAGTCAGGGACTACGTGACTCTGGACAAAAATATACTGTCTCATACTGGAAGCTATGTACGTCTTCCCAGCTGCCGCAGGAACATTTGTCATGTGGTGACAGCATTCTTCTCACTTCTAATAGCTCGCACGCTCTCAAACCAGTATGCATACCCTTTGCTATACTTTCTGTGTCTTTGTAAAGTCAGTTTTCAAGAACCTTTGAGACAATATAAGGAAGTTGTTAAGCCTCCTCTTGCTTTTTCAGACCACTGCAAAGTTAGGGATAAAATCAGTAGAGATTACATGTCAATGACATTCAGTTTGAGGCTAGAGCCATAGTGAAGCTAAACACTTTAGGTGTGTGTAGAGTCTCACAATGCTATGATTAAACATTAGCTTTGGATAGTAAGTAAAGCAGAGTCATTAAAAAATTGCTCTGGAAAACTTTATTTATTTTGTTTTTGAGACAGAGTCTCACTCTGTTGCCCAGGCTGGAATGCAGTGGTGCAATCTCCACTCACTGCAACCTCCGCCTACTAGGGTTCAGTCAATTCTCCTGCCTCAGCCTCCCAAGTAGTTGGGATTACACTCATCCACCACTCTGCCTGGCTAATTTTTGTATTTTTAATAGAGATGAGGTTTTGCCATGTTGATCAGGCTGATCGCCAACTCCTGAGCACAGGTGATCTGCCTGCCTTGGCCTCCCAAAGTGCTGGGATCACAGGCATAAACCACCGCATCTGGCTCTGGAAAACTTTTAATTATAGCTCTCTCGGTGTAGATAAGTTAGACAGGAAGTTGTTCTATTTTACAATATGGTGGTCTTTTTACATAGAAGCTGTAGAGGAAGAAAAATTAAGTGTAAACAGAGGGGAGGTACATTGGAGTAAGACAATAGGTTAGCTCACAAGGGAATATGATGTGGGGCTAAGCAAGTACAAGCAGCTGAAGAATATGCAATAATTTGTTTCACAAAGTTAGCATCAGAGAAACACTAGAGCAGTGATTCGCAAAGTGTATCAGCATCACCTGGGAACCCATTAGAGCTGGGATTGCTCATTACCCCCCATAACTATCGAATCAGAAACTCCTGGGGTGGAGCCCAACAAGCTTAACAAGCTTAGCAATCTCTCCAGGGCATTCTTATGCATGCTAAAATTTGAAAACCACTGAATTAGTGTATTCTGTGCCTTAGTGCAGTGGTTCTGCAGCATTAAAGAGCATAGAATAATCACCTGGTGATGGATCGCCATCTCTGTTGCCCTATACAGAATAGGTGCTTCAGAGCAGGGCACACTGGCTCATGCCTATAATCCCAGCACTCTGGGATGATGGGATGGGAGGATAACTTGAGGCCAGGAGTTCAAGATTAGCTGGGCAACATAGTGAGACCTTTATCTTAAAAAAAAAAAAAAAAAAAAACTAAAAAATTAGCCAGGCATGGTAGCACATGCCTATATACTCCCAGCTACTCTGGAGGCTGAAGTAAGAGAATTGCTTAAGCCTGGGAGGTTGAAGCTGCAGTGAGCTGTGATTGCGCCACCGCTCTCCAGCCTGGGTGACAAAGCAATACCTTGTCTCAAAAAATAAAATAAAATAAATGCTTCATCACTTCTTGTGGACTTGTGGAAGAAGGGAAGGGAGAGAGGGAAGGAATATACTTCTATATATATACCAAGGAATCAGAACTCGTAACTTTAGTCACTAATTTCTTGTTTTCATTTTTATTATATTTCAACAAATTTACAGGAGAAAAGTCATCTTCATCTCTAGTGCAATTTAAATGGTGCAAAGTAAATGTACACAATAGATATTTTACAATGAGTTGAAATCAGTATATATGTACTATTTTGTGATATTTGGTATTTTTATTTTGTGTTTATTATGCTTTATCGGTCTACCTATATGCTTGTCTTTTTAAAAATTTTTTTGAGACAGAGTCTCACTCTGTCACCCAGGCTGCAGTGCAATGGCACGATCTCAGCTCACTGGAACCTCTGCCTCCTGGGTTCAAGTGATTCTCCTGCCTCAGCCTCCCTAGTAGCTGGGATAACAGGTGTGTGCCACCTGCCCAGCTACTTTTTTGTACTTTTAGTAGAGATGGGGGTTTCACCATGCTAGCCAGGATGGTCTCGATCTCAAGACCTCA
The DNA here is from genome assembly GCA_004027715.1 of Plecturocebus donacophilus. NCBI lineage: Eukaryota > Metazoa > Chordata > Mammalia > Primates > Pitheciidae > Plecturocebus > Plecturocebus donacophilus. The sequence continues at coordinate 10,367 of PVKP010006018.1, read as the reverse complement.
TGATCTGCCCACCTCAGTCTCCCAAAGTGCTGAGATTACAGGTGTGAGCCACTGAGCCTGGCCTCAGCGGCTTATTAAACAACTAAATTCTAACTTTTATGACAAGCAGTGGTAATATCTGAATCTTCTCTTGAAGACAGCATTGAGTGCCACTATGTGTTAAGTTCAGCTCAGATAGCAAAGAAATAAAGGACTCATCCCAGTTCTGTAGAGACAATAGTCACTTGAAGAAGTTAACAAGGACTGCATTAAGAAGCACCACAGAGCTTCAGTGATTAGAGAATAGGAAGTCAAGAAGTGGCCAGAAAGGGATGTCTCCCTGAAGAAAATTAAATTTTGGATCGAGACTGGGAGGAAGTGATGGATACAGATTGGTAGAGAGTACAAAAGCCATTTCAGGTCTTTCTTTTTCTTTCTTTTCCAAGACAGAGTCTTTCTCTGTCACCCAAGCTGGAGAGTAGTGGCATGATCTCGGCTCACTGCGACCTCCACCTCCCAGGTTCAAGTAATTCTCCTGTCTCAGCCTCCTGAATAACTGGGATTACAGGTGCGCCACCAAGTTCGGCTAATTTTTGTATTTTTAGTAGAGATGAAGTTTCACCATGTTGGCCAGGCTGGTCTCGGACTCCTGACCTCAGGTGATCTGCCTGCCTCGGCCTCCCAAAGTGCTAGATTACAAACGTGAGCCACCACGTCTGGCCCCATTTCAGATCTTTCTAAAGTCCTAAAGAAAGGAACTAGCTAGTCATGTGCTGTGTGCTATCTGCCAATTAACTTGGCCTAAGAAGAAGGTCATGTTGGAGAATAACAAAAAATGAGGTTGGAGAGTTGACAGCAAGCCTAGAACACTAAGCCTAGAGATACAACAATCAGTACACAGGGAAATAATATATTCATGAATGATGTGATGAAAACTACAGCATCATATGAAAAAAAAACAAAAATAAAAACTGATACCCCAAATTAATATTCTTTAAGAACTAAAATTCAAGAGTTTATTTTATTGGCAATAGAAGCTACTTAAAGCAAGATTTTTTGTAAATAAGACATAATTATTTACACTATTATGTCTTTCTTCTGTTGTCTGTGTACCCAGCATCCAGTGTAAAATAATTTTTTTTTTTTGAGACGGAGTGTCACTCTGTAGCCCAAGCTGGAGTGCAGTGGCATGATCTCAGCTCCCTGTAACATCCGCCTCCGGGGCTCAGGTGCCCCAGCCTCCTGAGTAGTTGGGACTACAGGCATGTGCCACTAGACCCAGCTAATTTTTTTGTCTTTTAGTAGAGATGGGGTTTTACGATATTGCCCAGGGTGGTCTCAAACTCCTGAGCTCACATGATCTGCCCACCTTGACCTTCCAAAGTGCTGGGATGACAGGGGTGAGCCACCACACCCAGCCCAGTGTAAAATAATCCTAATGTAAATTATTTGTGCTGGAAAATAGCCCTTGACCTATCAAATCCCTTTTTTCTAGGTAGGCTGGAGTGCAGTAGTGGGACAGCTCACTGCAGCTTCCACTTCCCGAGCTCAGGTGATCCTCTCACCTTAGCCTCCTAAGTAGCTGGGACTACAGGCACATGCCACCATGCCCAGCTAACTTTTGTATTTTTAGATTTTTAGTAGAAATGGGGTTTCACCATGTTTCCAAAGCTGGTCTCAAACTCCTCGGCTCAAGCAACCCACCTGCCTGGGCCTCCCAAAGTGCTGGAGATTACAAGTGTAAACTACTAGGCTCAGCCAACACACCAAATTATTATTATTATTATTTTGAAATGGAGTCTCACTCTGTCATCCAGGCCGGAGTGCAGTGGCATGATCGCAGATCACTGCAACCTCCACCTCCCAGGTTGAGGAGATTCTCCTGCCTCAGCCTCCCAAGTAGCTGGGACTACAGGCACATGCCGCCACACTGGCTAATTTTTGTATTTTTAGTAGAGACAAGGTTTCACCATGTTGGCCAGTCTGGTCTTGAACTCCTGACCTCAAGTGATCCACCCGCCTGTGCCTCTCAAAGTACTGGGATTAGAGGAGTGAACCACTGCACCCAGGTGACACACCAATTTATTTATTTCTTTTTTTTTTTTGAGATGGAGTCTCGCTCTGTTGCCAGGCTGCAGTGCAATGGCGTGATCTCAGCCCACTACAACTTCCACTTCCCAGATTCAAGCGATTCTCCTGCTTCAGCCTACTGAGTAGCTGGGATTACAGGTGCACACCAGCAAGCCTGGCTAATTTTTGTATTTTTAGTAGAGATGGGGTTTCACCATGTTGGCCAGGATGGTCTCAATCTCTTGACCTTGTGATCTGCCCACCTCAGCCTCCCAAAGTGCTAGGATTACAGGAATGAGCCACCGTACCCGGCTGACACACCAATTTCTATCATGCAAAAGTAATTTAGATTTTCTTGAACAAATCCTAACACTATATTTCTATACCATGTTTCTGAACCCACTCAATTAGCACTGAGCTGTAATGGCAGTACCACTTAACCCTAGTCAAACCAGTGAAGTCCGTGCTTGCTATATTTTTTGAATCTGCTGTCAGCTTCATTTAAGGCAACTGCGTCTAATTTTACATTTCATTGTCTTTAACTGGGACAATAATCAAGGTGAATACAGCTCTAAAAATGTTTAATATTTTAAATGTGCCAAAGATATCAAATAAAAGAGGAAATGTGATGCTATACTTTCCAGTATTGACTTCTATTTTTTCTTTTTAATTTTAATATCCTACATACATAAAAATTCACCTATAATTGAGCCATAATTGTTCACTCTGGGGTCCATATAATTCAGGTCTATCATGGTGAATTTAAATCAAGAGCAGAGTTGATGGATGACAAATCAGTGCAGGAATTTTGCCAAGGCTTGATAGCCTAAGAAGTAATGATTTCAGAGTGAAATCTTTCCAAACCTGTCAAGAACTGTGAGAGCTAAGAAGAGCAATGTATTGAAAAGCAAAGCCCATGGATTTACTTCAAAATGTTTAAGAGTTGGCACTAACTTTTTGGCCAGAACTCTTAAGTATTGGGAAATGAGGACACGTTTGGGGGAGTAAGTAATTGGGATGCTGAGAAAGGAATTATTAGGATTTCATACATTATAAATACCAAAGAAAATCACTAGGTAGTATCCTCCCTAGTGGATGCACATGTGTCTTGTATTTTCCTCTCTGTTTTCATTATTCCAGCTCCTCTTGTCCTGTCAGCCCATCAACTGTGCTGGAGTCACAAGATAAATAGGTGTGCTCATTTACCATAATCACAGCACTTTGGGAGGGCAAGGCTAGAGGACTGCTTGAGCTCGGGAGCTTGAGACCAACCTGGGCAACATGGGGAGACCCTGACTCTTTAAAAAAAATTATCTGAGTGTAGTCGCATGCACCTGTAGTCCCAGCTACTCAGGAGGCTGAGGTGGGAGGATCACTTGAACCTAGGAGGTTGAGGCTGCAGTGAGCTATGATTGCACCACTGCACTACAGCCTGGGCAACAGAGCAAGACCATGTCTAAAAAAAAAAGCAAAGCCTTACAAGCTTAGAAAACAGAGAAGAAGAAAAGAAGTGAAGAAAAGGAAGCGGGAGGAGAGGAAAGAGAGTATGATATTTATTTATTTTTATTTATTTGTTTTTAGAGACAGGTTCTTGCTCTGTCACCCAGGCTAGATTACAGTGGAGTGATCATAGCTCATAGCTCACTCCGGCTGCCTCAGCCTCCTGGGGAGCTGGGACTACAGGCACACACCACCACACCCAACTAATTTTTTAATATTTAATTTTGTAGACATGAGGTTTCACTCGGTTGCTTAGTCTTTCTAAGTCTTGAACAAAGACTTAGAAAAAAGGCCTCAAGCTGTGTTTTTTAGAGATGGTGTTGTAGGCTGGAGAGTATAGTAGTTTAGCTGGTATGGGAGGGTCTGCTTAATTGGGAAAATGGAAATATGCTTTCCCTAGACTCCTCAGTTTTCTTTTTTCCTTTTTTTATTTTATTTTTTTTGAGACGGAGTCTTGCTCTGTCGCCAGGCTGGAGTGCAGTGGCACCATCTTGGCTCACTGCAACCTCCGCCTCCTGGGTTCAAGCGATTCTCCTGCCTCAGCCTCTCCAGTAGCTGGGACTATAGGCATGCGCCACCACACCTGGCTAATTCTGTATTTTGAGTAGAGATGGAGTTTCACCATGTTGGCCTGGCTGGTCTCGAACGCCTGACCTCAGGTGATCTGTCAGCCTTAGTCTCCCAAAGTGCTGGGATTACAGGTGTGAGCCACTGTGCCTGGCTGACTCCTCCTTTTTCACATTCTTCTCTGAGAGTGAACATCAAAGTACATTTGAGTGTGATGTAGGGTTTAAAGATTCACGTTTTTCATTTGAAATGACCCTTATGCATATTGGCTTCCAACTAAAGAAATATAGACCACTCTAATAATGGTGGAAAAATTGGCTCTGTTGGGTTTAAATAATACATTTTTCCAGCGTGGCATATTTCTCAGGACAAATTTGATTATTTGATATTTCCCCTTGTTGCTGGCTTCAGCACCTAACCCCAACATCTGGGACGACTCTACTTGTTACGCTTGTCCTATGTCTTTGGGAAAGTGAACTGAACATCTCTAAGTCTCTGTTTCTTTTCTTTTCTTTTTTGAGACAGCATCTCACCCTTTCACCTAGGCTGGAGTACAGCCTAGGTAGAGACAGGGTCTCGCCATGTTGTCCAGGCTGGTCTCAAGCTCCTGGGTTCAAGTGATCCTCTCATCTCAGGCTCTCAAAGTGCTGGGTAAACAGGTATGAGCCACTGTGTCCAGCCTGTTTCTCATCTATAAGAAGAAGGAATATTTACTAGATGATGATCATATGTCTTTCTTGCACATGAGAGTTTTGATTCTATGATTATTCCTAGTGCAGTCCTCCTTTTCCAGAAAGAATCAGAACATTTGGAAACATCAATAGAAATGTCTAATCTAGGACTGGACACAGTGGCTCACACTTGTAATTCCAGTACTTTGGGAGGCTGAGCTGGGGCGGGGGGGGAATCCCCTGCTGTCAGGAGTTCGAGACCCGCCTGGCCAATATGGTGAAACCCTGTTTCTACTAAAAATACAAAAATGAGCCAGCCATGGTGGTTGGTGCCTGTAATCCCAGCTACTAGGGAGGCTGAGGCAGAAGAACCACTTGAACCCAGGAGGCGGACATTGCTGTGAGCCAAGATCACACCACTGCACTTCAGCCTGGTCGACAGAGAGAAACTCTGTCTCAAAAAAAAAAAAAAAAAGAAAGTTTAACCTAGTTAGTCCATCCTCAGGATCTCCAGTTTCAAGAGAGAAGAGAGATTTTTTTTATTTTCCATTTAAGTCACAACAGTAAGCATAAAGGATGATAATTATTTAATATTATAATCCAATATTACAGATATTAAAGTAGTTTCCTAAATTGACTTTTTTTTTTCTTTTTTGGAAATGGAGTCTCACTCTGCCTCACCTGCTGGAGTGTAGTGGTGTGATCTTGGAGTGCAATGGCTTGGTCTTGGCTCGCTGCATTCTCTGCCTCCTGAGTTCAAATGATTCTGCCACCGCAGCCTCCAGAGTAGCTGGGATTACAGCTGCCCACCACTATGCCTGGCTAATTTTTGTATTTTTTTTTAGTAGCGATGGGGCTTCATCATGTTGGCCTGGCTGGTCTTGAATTCCTAACCTTGTGATAAATCCACGTTGGCCTCCCAAAGTGCTGGGATTACAGGTGTGAGCCACTGTGCCCGGCCCTAAATTGACGTTTGATGTAGATTTGAGACTATGAGTTTTGTCTCCTTTTCGTTTATTGGTTCTTAATGGAAACTGTTTTTTGTTTGTTTGTTTGTTTTGTTTTTGTTTTTTTGAGATAGGGTCTCACTCTCACTTAGGCTGGAGTTCAGTGGCACGATCTCAGCTCATTGCAACCTTCCTCTCCCAGGATCAAACAGTCTTTCTGCCTAAGCCTTCTAAGTAGCTAGGACTACAGGCCCACACCAAAATAATCTGGCTAATTTTTTAATTTATTTGTAGAGATGGGTTTTCACCATGTTGCCCAGGCTGGTCTCCTGAGCTCAAGCAATCCGCCCACCTCAGCCTCCCAGAGGGCTGGGGTTATAAATGTGAGGCACCCCAGCTGGCCTCTAATCTTTTTAAAAAATTATTTTTATTTTTTTTTTTCGACAGGGTCAATCAAGTTCTGTTGCCCAGGCTGGAGTGCAGTGGGTATTCACAGATGTGATCATTGAGGACTATAGCCTCAAACTTCTGGTCTCAATCAATTCTTCTGATTCCCCCTCCACAGTAGCTGTGCCTACAGGCACATATCAGCACTCCTAGCTTCAATTTTGATTGTTACAGCAATGAACAAAGCACTTGCTACATGCCAGGTATTGTACTAAGCACCTTATACCTGTTAACTAAGTTAATTCTCTGCACACTCTGTAAAACTAGACATTATCCAAATCTCTATTTAAAAAAATAGCCGGGGTGTGGTGGCACGTGCCTGTAGTCCCAGTCGCTCAGAAGGTTGAGGAGGGAGGATCACTTGAACCAGGAGTTAGGTGCTGCAGTGAGCTATGATTGCACCACCTCAATCTAGGCTGGGTGACAGAGTGAGACCCTCTCTAAAAAACAAAAACAAACAAAACAAAGCAAAGCAAATCCGTATTTCACTGTTGAGGAATCTGAAGCGCATAAAGGTAAGGTAACTTATGAAAAACATTTAACTGGTAAGTAGCAGTGTTAGATTATAAATCCAGAGTCATAAATATCAAGTGATACTCTAATTATCCTACCAAGATACTATGATCAGAAATATTCAGTAGAAGAACTTAAGTCTATATTTAATATACTTCTATGATACTTTATAGATGTCAAACCTCAAGTTAAGACTAATGGAGAAAGATATCTGAATTAGATAAAATCTGATTTAAAGAATAATTTAGGGGGCCGGGCACAGTGGCTCACGCCTGTAATCCCAACAGTTTGGGAAGACGAGGCAGGCAGATCATGAGGTCAGGAGTTAGAGATCAGACTAGCCAACATATTGAAACCCTGTCTCTACTAAAAATACAAAAAAATTAGCTGGGCGTGGTGGCAGGCGCCTGTAGCCCCAGCTACTTGGGAGGCTGAGGCAGGAGAATCGCTTGAACCCAGGAGGCAGAGGTTGCAGTGAGCCAAGATGGTGCCACTGCACTCCAGCCTGGGCAACAGTGTGAGACTCCATCTCAAAGAAAAAAAAAAAAGAATAATTTAAAGAAATATATTCTGTCTTTTGGCATACATTCTTTGGCAGTACTTCAAGATGAACTAACAAAGTGCAAGACAATGTCACTAAATAGAAATAATTTGAAATCAATATCTCAATTGCATGTAAATGGATATTTCTTCAGTGATCATCAAAAATAGCTAATTCTCTTATGAGAATTAAAGTAAGGCTGGTTGTGGTGGCTCACACCTGTAATCCTAGCACTTTGGGAGGCCAAGGCAGGCATATTACCTGAGCCCCAAAATTTGAGACCAGCCTGTACAACATGACAAAACCCCACCTCTATAAAAAATTAGCTGGGCATAGTGGCGGTGGCACCTGAAGTCCTAGCTATTCAGGAGGCTGAGGCAGGAGGATCACTTGAGCCCAGAAGGTTGAGGCTGCAGTGAGGTGTGATTGCACCCCTACATTCCAGCCTGGGTGACAGAGTGAGACCCTGTCTAAAAAAGTAAATAAATAAGCTGGGTGCGGTGGCTCACGCTTGTAAGCCCAGCACTTTGGGAGGCTGAGGCAGGCAGATCACGAGGTCAGGGGTTTGAGACCAGCCTGACCAACATGGAGAAACCCCGTCTCTACTTAAAAATACAAAAATTAGTCGGGCGTGGTGGTGCACACCTGTAATCCCAGCTACTTGGGAGGCTGAGGCAGGAGAACTGCTTGAACCCAGGAGGCAGAGGTTGTGGTGAGCTGAGAGCACGCCATTGCACTCCAGCCTGGGGACAGAATGAGACTCTGTCTCAAAAAAATATAAATAAATAAATAAATAAATAAATAAATAAAATAAACAATTAAAAAAAATAAATGTCAAGAAATAATGGATTAATTAATAAATTATGATGGATACCTATAATGACATACTAAACACCTATTAAAAATAACCCAGCCTGGCTGCCATGGTAGAGGCTGTCATCCCAGCACTGTAACCCCAGCACTCTTGAAGGCCGAGGTGAGAGGATAGGCTGAGGCCAGGAGTTCAAGACCAGTCTGGGCAACAAAGCAAGAGCCCATCTCTACAAATCATCACCATCATTATCATCATCCAGCTTGGACAGCATAGGGAGAGCCAGTCTCTGCCAAAAATTTCTAAAAATTAGCCTGGCATGGTGGCATTTGTGCCTATAAGTCCTAGCTACTTGGGAGGCTGAAGTGGGAGGATTGCTTGAGCCCAGGAAGTTGAGGCTGCAGTGAGCCATGATCATGTCGCTGCACTCCAGCATGAGTGACACAGGGAGGCCGTGTCTCAAAAACAAAATCAAAACCGAAAAGATTGCAATTTTAGAGAGAGACAAAGGTGCAGTGGACTAGCGGTTGAATGATTACTGTCTGCCAAGAGAGATGGTAGATAATATTACCTCTATTTCACAGATTAAAAACCTGAGTTCTAGGGGATAATGCTTTTTGAAACAAAAATCTTTATAGTGTATCCCTCAGTAAACAAAGGAAGTTATGAAACTGTTACAGCATGTATAGAATTTTGATGCTTTTCTTTTTTGTTCTTATGTTTTTTCTAGTTTTTTTCAGAATACATTTTTTTCACAATAAATTTTTGTTGAGTAATTGAAATAAGGAAAGTAATTTCTAACTAGAATTTTAAGGTTATTATATTTTTATGCTTTTGTTAGTACTTGAGATAATTTAAAAGTATATTTTCATTCCTTCATTCAGCCTTTTTTTCCTTACTATTTATTAAACTTTGTGGCTTTTTGTTTTAAACTAGAGAGGGCAATTAGAGTTGGTTTCCTTAGTAATGGCAGCTAACGCTCCCAAACATTCTTTTCTATTTGTTTTTTCATTCCTTTCTTTTAAAACTGTTTGGATTTCCTGAGTAATAGATATGCATACTAATTGCCAGTCCAATTTTATTTTAAGGGCTTGAAAATGATGACTGCAAAAATGTACTAATTCTAAGCTAACATGAACAATTTTAGTGGCTTGCCAGTTTCTCCTAGAATTTTCATGTATTTTTTTCAACAGTACAACTTAAGTTCAAGGGCCAACATCTTAATTGTGTGGTTGTCAACAAAGGCTTTCATACGAAACTTCAAGATTGTATTTGAAAGATTCTTCAACTTTCCATTTGTCTACTTAAAATACATTAAATTAAAGTAATGCATTTTATTAAAATACACAAATAGGACACAAATACTAAATTTAGAAAGAAGTCTCCATCTTTGCTTCAGTTCTTCATCAAAGCAACCACTGTTATAAACTTGGACATCTTACGTGGTGAAAGAAAAAAAAGGGACCACTGTAATTTCCTATATTATTCTAAAATGTGTTTAATGTATATAACAGCACATATCTCTTTAATATGTTTACCTAGATGGGCTAATACCATATGTACTGAATTGGAACAGCTTTTTTTCCACTTCAATCTTTTTTTTTTTTTTTTTTTTGAAATGGAGTTTCTCTCTTGTTGCCCAGCTGGAGTGCAGTGGCTCGATCTCAGCTCACTGCAACCTCCACCTCCCAGGTTCAAGCGATTCTCCTGCCTCAGCCTCCTAAGTAGCTGGGATTACAGGTGCCCACCACCAGGCCCAGCTAATTTTTGTGTTTTTAGTAGAGACAGGGTTTCACCATGTTGGCCGAGCTGGTCTCGAACTCCTGACCTCAGGCGATCCGCCCACCTTGGCCTCCCAAAGTGCTGAGATTACAGGCATGAGCCACCATGCCTGGCCTTTTTTTTTTTTTTTGACAGAGTTTTGCTCTTTCACCTAGGCTGGAGTGCAGTGGTGCAATCTCAGCTCACTGCAGCCTCTACCTCCAGGGTTCAAGCGATTCTTCTGCCTCAGCCTCTGGAGTAGTTGGGATTACAGGCGTGTGCCACCAAGCCTGGCTAATTTTTCTATTTTTAGTAGAGACAGGTTTCACCATGTTGGCCAGGCTGGTCTTGAATTCCTGACCTCAGGTGATCCATCCGCCTCAGCTTCCCAAAGTGCTAGGATTACAAGCGTGAGCCACTGCATCCAGCCTCCACTTCAATCGTAACCACTGCCGAGTGTTGTATTTCCTTGTATAAATACACTATCATGTAACTAGTCTTTTTTTTTTTTGATGGATTTTGTGTTTGTTTTTTTTTTCTTTCAGGAACAATATTGCAAT